>RJWT010030732.1:0-14561 GCA_004365215.1 Cuniculus paca | reverse complement strand
AACACATACAACCACACCCTAAATAGAAACATCAGGGATTAACATTCTAGATAGGTATGGATTACCTTGACCATCCCAATCCCCTATAGGAAGAGTCACTGATCCTTAAGTATGCTCACTTGCTACGTGACTCGCTTCCCTATTCATCCCTGATTTGGTCAATTTTACCTGAACAATTAATCTTATTGGTTGACCACAGTTCTGTCCCACCTCATGCCCATTTGCCTTGTGAGTTCCCAGGTTTTCCCCTTCTTGGACCCACTTCACCTCATGGTTTTACTCTATAAAAGTCTCTCAAAAAGTCAGAGTCTTTGGCAACCCACTCAGGACCCCTTCTGTCTCTCTCTCTCATACAGAAGTTTTCTCTCTCTCAATAAATATATCCTGCTCATAAAAAAAAAAGAAAAAGAAAAAGGAAAGATGCTTTCTGCTCATGCTAGACCCAGAGCTGTAGCTGCTCTGCTGCTCCAGGGAGGCTAGGCAGAGCCCAGGCAGGACCCCAGGAATGCTTCAAATGTCCCAGGCAGGTGGCAGAATTGGCACGGGTCCCTACCAGGCTGCTCACGAGGTCCCAAACTGTATGGCTAGGTGAAAGTTGCTGTGCACACCTTCCGCTCGTACCAGGCCCAGAGGTATGGCTGCTCTGCTGCTCTGGCAAGGCTGGGCGGAGAACAGGCAGGGTCCCAGGGACACTCCAATATTGTCTGATTTGAAGGCCTGTAATGCTTTCACTCTTTTGCTTTATCTGGTTTTATATTATCTTGTTTTATCTGAGTTTACTGTGTGTGAATGTATGGACAATGTTTGGAAGAAGACAAGAGACACTAGGGTAGTCATTGTTGATTTCCTGTCATTGTTTTGAAGACCTGTATTGCTTGCAGTGTTCTGTTCTGATATGTTTTGTTGGGTTTAACTGTGTTCTGTTTTATTTTATTCTCTTTAAAATAAAAAAATGAAAAAAAAAAGAAAAAAGATGCTAAACTCCAAATCGAATTGCATATGGTAAAACCCAACAAAAATTGTAAAAAGTAAATGACGTGAAGAGGTTATGAAGGAGGGGGCTCTCACTGACTCTGAGAAACCTTGTTACTAATCCTTGTGGCCAGAAACTATTGTTTCCAATAGCTTATGTAATCCTCTTCCTTTTGCCTTAAGTCTTTTTCTTTCTTTCTCTTTCTTGCTCTTTCTCTTTCTCTTTTTCTTTTTTCTTTCTTTCTTTCTTTCTTTCTTGCTTTCTTGCTTTCTTGCTTTCTTGCTTTCTTTCTCTTTCTTTTTCAAACAAGGTCTTGCTATGCAGTCTAAGCTGGCCTTAAACTCACTCTGTAATCAGGGCTGACCTCTAACTTATGGTCAACCTCCTGCCTCAGCCTCCCAAGTGCTGAAATTCCAGGTGTGAGCCACCACACCCAGCACCTTTAGTTTTTCTTTAAAGTCTTTGAATAGATGCATGGTTTCCATACCATGATTTTCCCACATTGCAATGTTCTCTGCTTATTCTCAGTTAAATATCATTAATTTAAGAACTTTTTATTTAAATATTGACATCATATCATCATACTATCTAGATTATTAGTAGTGATTTTAAAATGAGATAACTTTTTATTTTAATTTATTAGTTTGAAAGAAATTTATATCATTTTCATAGATAGAAGGTCTGCAACAAATTAAAGGTCAACATGGAAATTGAGTCAATATAGTTTCTAAAATTTTAAAAATTCACAAAATAAAAAGTTAATAAAGCAATATGAATAATAATACACCCACCTTCTTTACAAAAATATAATCTTGAAAATTAGTCACTCAGTGTGGAAAATAAATAGTTGATAGATGTCTTACTAAACAGAGACAGTGACTACTTTAACTACCATGACAACCACCTGCTCTGGGTGATAGGCAGTGGCTTTTTCAAGGTCATCATCACAGTAATCATCTCATGGAGCTCCAGGAAAATTCTTTTTTTTCAAATTCATGTCACTGAGCAGAAATTGTAATACATGATATGTTTGCATTTTCCAGAGCTCTTCATGCTGCGTTGTAAATATGGGTCAGACTCCCTGGAGTCAATCCAGTCCTGAGACTGACTGGCTGAGAGTCCCTAAGCAAAGCTTTGTCCTACAGGTGACTCCCAGAGGGGAGAACTGCCCTTGCCATGCACAATTGCCCATCTGAAGGATGCAGAGTACTGGCATTCGGGATATCAGTCACTCTGGCACTGTGATGAAGAATGTAGGAGTGAGAGTGGAGTCAAAATGGCATCAAAAATGCTAAGCATTTTGATGCTTCAGATTTGCTTATAGGAAGAATTACTGTGCTGCTAAGATCAGCAAAGTTCCTATCTTCCATGTAGGTAAACTAGAGGGTTGGAAACTCTTCTGTAAATGGTAACTGCAAACAATCAGGCTTTGCAGGATATACAGTCTCTGTGGCAACTCTGCTGTTGCAGCAGAAACAATCATGGACGATAAAAACAAGTAGGCATGACTGTGTTTCAGTAAAACTTCTTAAGTATTAAACAGTGGGTCAGATTTCACCCTTGGACTGTAGCTTACTGACCCCAGTCTAGACTATAACAGCTTTGCCATCTTTTACCTATGATTTCTAAAGTTGTTCTGGTGTGGATTCTAGTCAGACACATGGAGCAGTGAGTGTGGGTGTTTTCAGGATCCAGCCTGAATATGGCTCTCTTCACTTCCACTGGCATTCATTGAGAAACATAGTCATATGATTGATCTCATTGCAGGGATAGCTCAGAAATGTGGTCTAGTATGTGCCAAAGAAAATGGGATAGATTTTAACCAACTCCAAGCAATCCCTACCACTAACACTATTTATTAAATCATGTATTTTGCCCCAGGGATTGTTTTGCTAACATATGGAAAAATAAATATATAACCTTTATATAAATGATGTAAAGTTTGTTCAGTATCTAAAAGGACTTTGAATAACTCCAGAAATGACTTCACTACACTTTGATAAACACTGAGATTTTGTATTTCTTTGATTCAATTCACAAGCACCTGATTGTAAAAGCAGCCCTTTTTGGTACCACTCTTTGAAGACTTTCCTCACTAAGATTCATTTTATTCCAGAAAAAATAGCTTTCATCAATAAATCAAGTAATAACAAATGATGCTGATGCTACAGGGAAAAGGAAACCCTTGTATAGTTGGCGCGAATATAAACTAGTACTACTGCTATGGAAATCGGTATAGAAATTCTAAAAAAAAAAAAACTTACATTAGTTCCATTCAATACTCTATTCCTTTTCTAGATATATTCCTCAAAAAGTTAAGGATGTCACATTTCAGTGATATATGCATGCACATGTTTATAGCAGCACAGTTCATACAGATAAATTTTGGAAATTGTTTGTCAATCAACAGATCAATGGATAAAGCAAATGTGTCATTTACACACAACAGAGTATGAATGTGCCATAAAGAAGGCTAAACGTGAGTTAATTTTTTTTACTAGAGTCAAACATAATATTGCATTTCAGAACAGAGCACTGCAAGCTATACAGGTTTTCAAAACATAACAACAGGAGAATAACAATGGTCACCCTAGTGTCTCTTGCTTTCTTTGAAATGGTTGTTCATACATTTACAGACAATAAAACAAAACGAAGTAATATAAAACCAGATTTTAAAAAAAAAGAGCATTACAGGCCTTCAAGTCAGGCAATAAGAAACCAGCAATGGCTACCATAATGTCTCATTTTTCTAAAGAGCTGTTCCTATCTTCTCACATATTGCAATCAAATATGAATGTTGAGTTATTTTTAAGAAAACAGATGCACCTTGAGACCATAGTATTAACTGAAATAAATTAGGCACACAAGCTTAAATATCCTATGGTTTCTTTTATGTGAGAACCATGCAATATAGAGTGCAAAATAAAAGAAATAATAGGAAATAGGGAGATAGATCTTTTGCCAAAGAGAAGGAAACCAAGAGACTGAGAAGGGGAAGACAGGAAAGGGAAGCAAACAAAAAAGTAATTAAAAAGTGTTATCTACATGTCACTAACTTCCAACAAGGAACAGAATCATCACTACTCCAAACGTGTTCTAATCAAAGTTTCTTGTCTCCGTCATTCCACCACAACTTGCTAACTAAACTGAATGTTTCCACATGTGGCCCCCTTCCCATAGGCCTCAAAATGTCTTTTGTCTTGAGGAAGAGTGGGTAACAAACTCTCTTACACGAGCAGTATCTCCTGGTCTTTTGGTCTGGTCCCACCTAAATAATAATAAAACCAAAGTCTACAAAATGCAGTTCTCTAAGAAAAATTCTGAATAAGTGCATAAAGTAATATATCAGATCTTCACCTCAGTGAAGTTAATAATAGTAAAAATCTTAATTAACCAGAATGATCAAAAATAGAATGTATGTAAATTATTGAGTATTTTTACTATGGGATCCAATATAGATTTCAAAAATGTAGAAAATACCGGGTTCGAATGCGTGTTTTGGGGAAAATCAATTTACCACTCTCTGTTAAAGAAAGATCGTATAATTTCTATTGTCTCCTCAAATTCTTCTAAAAAGTCAGAAAAATAAAGTTAAATATACAAACCTACGTGTACAAACACACGCAAGACAGACAATAGCATTTTGGAAGCTGGAAGGAGGACAGAGTACTGAGAACTGTGTTTAGAACAGAAGTGAAAGCCAGTGAGAAGAAAGGAAGAAGACTTCATACAAATAGGCAAATAGGAGGGCAAAAAGGAGACAAACATACTTCTGGCACAGACTGTACTATAAACCTAAAAAATAGGGGCTAGACACATATCTAACCCTTATCCATGAGGAATGTAGTCTTTGCCTTTGAGATCCATCCCAGACAAAAGTTTCCCACAGGCTCTCTTCCAATCTTACACAACTAACTGGAATGACCCCTGAAACTCTGACCACCTCCTTATATCTAGCATATTAGGTCCTTCACGGGGGTCAATATAATGTGATTTCTGTGCAGAGATCAGAAGCTCAAAGCAAGCAGTTTCTGAGTTCATAGGTGTGGCTGCAGTAAACAGGACCTTGATGAAGTCCATGCCTGGTCACCTAACAAGTGGTCACAGAAATGGCTCTTATAATACCAACGAACCATAAATGGTGCTCTTTTCTTCATTGAGTTGCTTATTTAGGAGAATGTCCTCCTATAAATAAGTCAAACTAATTAAGGAATTACAAAGTCATGAGTAATAACAAAATGAAGCATTTTTTTCTTAAAACACTGTGTATTACAAACAATGCAAAGTGATGACTCTTCTTACTCTGTTGATGGGAATACAAATTGGTATCATCATGTTTGAAAAAATTTTGGAGAATCTGCTGTTGACATACAGAACCTCTATGACCAGAAAAGCCACATTTATGTATAAATACAGGAGAAGCACATGTGTGTATGTAGCTATTAAAGACAGATTCTAGCCAGGAATGGTAGTACACACCTGTAATCCCAGCACTAGAGATGCTGAGGTAGTAGGACCCACAAGTTCAAGGTCAGCCTGGGCCACATAGGGAGACTCTGTCTCAAAAAATAAAGATAGGTTCTAAAGTATTCATGATGACATTGTTTGTAATTACCTCAAACTAGAGACTATCTCAATAGATTGAATTATGCCACCCTTCAAATTTCTATGTTGAAGATTCAACACCCAACATGAATGCATTTGGAGACAGAGCATTTATTGAAGATCCTAGTGAAGTCACATTGACTTGATGTCCTTAAAAGAAGAGTAGATATCAGAAAGTTCCTCTCCTCTCTACACACACAGAAACACACACACACACACGCACACACACACACACACACGGCCATGTAAGGGGCCAATAAATGAATCAAATCATCTGACACTTTGGTGCAGAATCTCTAGTTACCAGCACTATGCTAAAATGAATTTGTATTGCTTCAGTCACACTGCCTGTGCTAATTCGTTATGGTCATCTGAGCAGATTCATATGGTATCCAAAGGCTCACTGACATGGAATGGACAAATGATGGCTCATTTCCACCATGAATGACTTGCACACTGATCAGGAGCAAACTGAAACCATGTGAAACATAGAGGGGAATCTCACAAACAGTGTTTATCGAAGAATGTCAGGGGCAAGAGGTTGTGTTTAAGTTAATATAGAACACAAAGTGGAAAAACTAACACATCCTGCCAAGAACCAGGTTAATAGTTACCATCATCAGGAGATGGGCAGGGAGGGAGCAATGGGCAGGGCTTGGTATTGATCTCAGGACAGTTGGGATGCTGGTGATACTCTGTTTCTTGACCAGGGTGCAAAGTACATAAGTGAAGCCAGTTTGTGTAAGTCAATCAATACATAATGTTTATATTTCATATACATTTGTGTACATACTTATATTTTATATGTTCGTTATATGCAATTTAAAACTTAAATATTTGTGCCACTCCATTAAGATCTTAATATCAAATAGAGAAGACAGGATAGATACAAATGAATTTACTATGATCATATAAATTATGAAAGAATAGAAATTGCCAAATATGCCTATTATTTTAATATGGACTCTATTGTACATACTATTAGAAATCCAAATTAAACTCATCTGAAGCACTGATTGAATAAATTGAACTCAAACATATAATAAAATTCCATGGGGTAAATGTTAGAGATTCAAGTACAATTTTATAAAAGGATGGTGTAGATAAATGATTGACAGAGATAGTCAGTGGTAGACTGACATACAGATAGCTGAATGGATTGCTAACCTAATCTTCAATCACATCACCCTTACTATGATTTGGTTTGAATATAGGTTCAGTGTGCTCCCCAGCATGGCTTCATCTCACAGTGTTAGAAATGATGAAGTAGGTCTATTGCAACATAATTAGATCATCTGTATCACCGTCCTCAGTGCAGATTAGTATAGCTCTCACAAGATCAGGCAACTTCTAGTAAGAGTGGTTACTATAAAATGAATTGAGCCTGGCCCTTGCCAGGTCTCTGGTTGCCTGTCTCACCATTTGCTCTTTTCTGAACATGCTCTCACCATTGAAATGCTATGAAGTCCTCACATGGGCACGCAGAAGCCAGCACCATGCTCTTGAACCTCCAGAGCTTTGAGGTATATAGTTCTCTCTTCTTTATAAAGTGTCTAGCCTCAGGGATAGCAACAGAAAATGGGCTAATATGATTCCCTGTTTAAAACCAAAAAACAGGCTCAAACAGGGCAAGATATAAAGCATATCCCTAGGTCTCCTAGGTGTGCTATAGCAACATAGTCAACATAATCCATGCCACCAGCTGAATTGACCCCTCTCCACCTTGTACACTCACAGGGTTGCTTCTTCTCCACTGTTTCTGGTTGTTCCCCTCCTAACAATCCCTTTAATCCAATATTGAGCTCAAACCCATCCAAGGAGGACAGAAAACACTTCATCAGTGAATCCAGTTGTATTTGTATTCTGACACAGTTGAATGGCAAGTTCGTCGTGTAGATTTTTCTCTCCCTACCTTTCCCTCCCCCAAAAACAAAAGAAGTGCATTCTTAACACACAGGTTAACAAAGCATAGGACTACGCCTGAAGAGGATCTATCCCAGCTGTTGAAGGGAGGTTCATCTGAAGCTGGGTAATGTGGGGCAGCACCAGGCAGGTCAGTATGCCAGATGCAAGGCCTGAGTCTGAATCACCTCTCTCCCCACCTCAGATGGGGGAAATTTTGATGGGAGTGGAGACCTGAAGCTCAGACATGAGGCTGAAGGGGAGGAGCACTGGGTTTCAGAACTGGGGGAAAGATCCAGAATCCAAATGGCCCTTGACAGAAAAAAAGCAGCAGGAAGCACTGAGAGGAGAGACTTGTTCATGCCTTTATCTGAGGTTCTTTAGAAACATGCCCTGAAAACACAAAAATTAGAAAAGAATAAAAGTGCGGGTCACAGCCTCTGCCCTGTGAGATTGGCCATTTCAGATAATGCACAATAAATCTTTCACTTTTACCACTAGAGATTTTTAGTTGAACTTCAGGGATTGCAATGCTGTGTGCCTTGCCCTTGTTGCCCAGAACTGCTTTTGCTACTCTAGGTAGGTCTCTTCTGGTACCATATAAATTTTAGGATTGTTTTCTGTAGGTTAGTGAGAAATGCTATTGGTATTTTGACTGGGGTTGCATTCACTCTATTCAACAGTTTTGGAAGTATAGCCATTTTCACTTTATTGGTTCTGCCCATCCAAAAACAGGGGATATCTTTCCATTTTCTGATACCCTCTTCCATGTCCTTTTTTACGGTACTGTAAGATTCATCATAGAGATCTTTTATTTCCTTGGTTAAATTGATTCCTAAGCATTTCATTTTTCTTGATGCTATTGTGAAAGATGTTGCTTCCCTAATTACTTTCCTGGTGAGTTTATTATTGGTGTACAGGAATGCTACAGATTTTTGAGTGTTGACTTCATATCTTGCTACAGTATTGAATTTTATTATTAATTTCGGGAGTCTTTTGATGAAGTTTTTGAGGTCTTCTGTGTATAGGATCATATCATCAGCAAATAATGATAATTTAACTTTTTCCTTTTTTATCCATACTGCTTTTACTTCTTTTTCTGGTCTAATTGTTCTAGTTATTTTGAGAACTATTTTGAACAGGAGTGGTGATAGTGGGTCTCCTTGTCTTGTTCTGATTTTAGAGTGAAAGATTTCAGTTTTTCTCCATTTATTATCATGTTGGCTATTCGTTTGTTATAGTTGGCTTTTATCAAATTGAGTTAAAGACCTTCTATTCCAATTCACTTTAAGGTTTTTATCATGCTAGATGTTGGACTTTGTCAAATGTTTTTCTGCATCTATTGAGATGATGTGGTTTTTGTCCTTACTTCTATTATGTGGTATATTACATTTATTGATTTGCATATGTTGAACTATCCTTGCATCCCTAGGATGAATCCTACTTGGTCAATGTAGATAATCTTTTTTGATGATTTGCTGCATTCTGTTTGCCAGTATCTTTTTGAAGATTTTTGCATCTATGTTCGGACAATATATACAATGTTGGTTTCTGATTGAACAATTTAGAATGGTTTCTGCTCTGTCCAAGTTCCAAAGTATCTCATCACCAGAAGTCCAGGAGCCCAGCAAAAAAAAAAAAAAGCAGGCATTTCCCTGATACAGTGTTGCCCTTATTGCACACTGAAAAGCACACAGTGGGAGACTGCTGTCGTTTGTGGCTAAAATTTTATTTTGCTATGATTTAATGAATTGGGACCAAGACTGTTTAGGGGAGTGGGAAGGAATTTTATTATTCTAAAACATAAATTGTTTGTTTTATAGTAAGAAGATGATTAGATATTTTGTTTTTATAGAATGGGAATACTGAAGTGACTGTGATGTGTACTATGCATTCTGATTACCAGCGTATGAAGTGAGGTGACTTTTTAAGAAAGTGGATTTGCAGAGATGGGTGTGATGGGACACACCTGCTATCTCAGCAGTGGATAGCAGTAGAATTGAAAACTTGAGTCCAGTCCAGGCAATTTAGTGACTTAGTGAAACATTGTCAAACAAAAAGAGAGGACAGAATTTGCTCAATATAATAATTCAAAGGTGCTGGATATTTGACTGATTCTATATTCTGCAAATCCGGGTGACATAAATAATATGAAAAATAAAAGTAATAATTTCCAAAATTTTTTGGCAAATTTTGTCCATAATGTTTCAGATTATTAAAGCAGAGGCTTTTTTTTTTAATTTTAAAGAGAATGAAACAAAATAGAGATGTCTTGGTTACTTTTCTCTCCTTGCTGAGACAAACACCTGATACCCAAAATTAGAAAACAAAAGACTTATTTAGTTTACAGTTTTTAGAGATTTCTGTCCATAATCAGCTGGCTCCAAGGCAGGATGGCACTGCACTGGGGCAACACTTCAAGGAAGCAGCCAGAGCTAAAGAGGAAAACAAACCTGCTCCCCCTTACACAGGCCACCCCCACTCCAGGGTGGATGTAGCCCTCACAAAATGTCCTTGCCCTGGTTTGTACAGGATGAGGCTATTTATAAAGTAAGAACCCTGGCGCCCTGCTGAGTCTCGCAGTTAAACTTCTAAACTGCTCAAGTTGACACAGTATATTAGTCACAACAAGAGGCTTTTTAAAAATTGATTCCAGTAACTTGGAAAATACTGGTATCACACTGTCCAGATTGAGAGATTCTGAATCAAAGCTTTGCATAAGAAAGTCTAAAAACTGATGCCTCATAAAAAAGAATACTGTAGGGGTTTCCTTTTCCTCTTCCTCAATAGTTCTTCTCAAGGACCCTGAGGAAGAGAACTTTTGCTGTTCTTGCCCCAGTGGATTTAGAATTTTGTTCCTTGTAGAAAAGGGTCCAAGAAGGGCTTTGTGCCCACACCTCTGGAGACGGAATTTCCTCATCTTACAACTGCCCATAATCTTTCTAATAAGCACCTGACAGATGTCCATGGAGAAGAATCTGTCATGCCTGTGGATTCCCCCTTGTTTCTGTGGTTCTCGAGGATTTTATACTGTCATTCACTTGACCTTTAGCACTTTTATAAATGTTTTAGAGAAATTCTCACAAGTATGTTTACAACAAGCACCTGTAGGAGGAAGCTGAGCCATTGTTCACAAGCTGCCTCTCCTGCACTGGATTGTCTTCCGTAAATTTCTGCATAGTCATTCACCAAGCCACCCATGTAAAGACACATACTTCCCATGGTGCCTTTCATCATCCTTCTCTGCCTGAGGATGATTGATTTATCTCTAGTTCATGGCACAGACACTGATTTTGTGTCAAAAAGATTATTTATCTCCAAATTCAGGTCACAACGCAAACATTCCCCATTCCTCTATTCTTCCCACCCCCAACAAACAATTCTTCAGGATCTACAATAAGATATATCTTTGACCAACAAACACCTTCTTTAAATATAGCTGTGTTGACTGCTTCAGGCTTCCAAGGCTAGTTAGGCCTTCATTCATAGTTCTATGTGTTCTTTCTGGGGTGGCTTCTTCACTGCCTCCTTGGCTAGAGCCTCGGTCCAGAAAGCTACTTCTTTGTCTTTCAGTCTCTGGGCAGGTTGGGTTGTGGCGTCAATCTGCAGGTATCCTTCCTTTTGGTCATACTCTGGCCAGTGGGGAAGCCCCTTCCCATTGGGGTTCCTGGGAACAGAGTCAAAGAGAAATTCTCCAAAGAACTCCATAGGACCCACTCTTTTCTGGACTCTTCCAGTTTCCCTAGGCTTATCTCTACAGAGACCCATGCAACTCCAGAGACAGGGAGAGCCACATCTCCTGGGACAGCTTATATACTTACGGTGAGCTCTCACTGTTACATGTTATGGTCCCAGGTGCTGGGTTTGATTATTCCAGCTGTAGCAGATACCCTATACCAGCAGTTGTTCCCAACCATACACTGCCACCAACCCTGTTCCACCTTTTCCACAAGCCTTACCTGTTCCGAGCAAAGTTGGCCCAGAATTTCATCACCATCTTGCTAAGGCTGATCTCTTCTTCTGAGGCACCCTCTGTATGGAAGAAATAAAAGAAACACAATCTTTAACACACTAAGTGTAGGCCACCAGCAATAGTGGCACTTGGAATTTTTTAGAAATGCAGACTCTTGGCCTTTCCTATATTCCAGCCATGGACATGGATTCCAACCTTATGTTGGCTGTCTTTGTCTTCTGTGTCTGTCTCTTGCCCCAAAGATTATAATGTCACACAGCAGATTTTCCTCTGCCTCATAGAACTATTGGGTGGTGTATCACTTTTTATTCTCCTACACATGTTCACGTTCTCATAGAACCTGAAAAATCATATCCCCAAAGGTCCTAAGGAATCACTTAAATGGAAGACACCCAGAGCTACATATGTGTCATGAGCAGACATGAGATGGGTCAAAAGTCAAAAGGTACTGAAGGACCAAACGCATTTGAGAAAACATTTCATTAAATATTATCTTATTAAATTATTTTAGGTGAAAATATGAGTTTTATATGCATACACTGATAATGAGATAATAGAACTTTTGATTCAAGGTCAGCACTAATTATAAACTTCTCCTCACTCTCATTATGACAGACTCTAGTGAGAGGTAAATAGAGCAATAGCATGCTTGCCCTCAAGCAGGGTCCTGCAGATGACCCACTTATTCTCTTACTATAGTCACAGGCCAGCCCTATGTGGGTGACTGACTGGGACACATAAATACACATCCTTCTTAATGAGAATGGGTGAAATGCTATGTTCTGTTCAACATAGTTCAGCACTGTGACAGAGAATTAGAAATTTAAGAGCAGAAGAGAAGGAGAAATTTGTTCAAGGCCATCAAACAAAAACTAAAACTCAGGCCTCCAAACTAAATTCTTAGCCAACAAATTGTCATTACCTTTTAAAAATGGAGCCCCAAGCACTGAGAAGATCTCATCCCCATGGTCTCCTATCACCATCTTGGGTCTCAAGTCTGATGAGAAGCTTGGGCGATACTGGAACTCATACATGTAGGTGGGAGCTCCAGCATCTGAGAAGGCAAGGTTATGCACAATTTACATTACCAGATACATACTTGGATGATTCAAGGTCTCTATTTGCGCAGGAAACTGCTGGTTATCATCACAGGATAGACAGAGAGTCTCTTGATATGCTCAAGGCTAAATCAAAGTTGAGGTAAAACTTGGATTTTTTTAATTAAGTCTATTGGTACAGTTTAGATATACATAAAGATCACATTATCATAGGAAATTTGTACCTATACATATGTCTTGCTTCTTTTTTTCCATTCTCCTCCCCTCCCTTCAACCCCTCTACCTCTCCTTATTGAAAAACCTTTGTTTCCATTTTATTCTTATTTCTAATTTTTTCTATTGGATTTTAACCAGGTATGTATTTATTGACTGAAACAATGAGTGCAATGAATCCAATAAACACACTGGATATGTTTCACTGGTAACTCCTTATGGCTTATTCACAGAAAGAACATCTACAACCCAGTAGCTGTCTTCTTCATATAACTCATGAGCATTTCTAATGTTTTTCTCATCCATTTGGAGAAAAGTAAAACAATTCCAGCTGCTTCTCTGAAAACAAGGGATCCTAAATACAAATATACACATATATGAAACAATCTGTATCTTGTGTTTCAGGAAACCACAAAACTCAGGGTGAGCACAGAGCTCTCTCACCCTGGATTTTGCCATGCTTTTTTACTACCAAAGTAAATATTTCCAAGCCCTAAGATTCTACTGATAGGGCCCCTGCCTGAGACTTACCCAGTCATCATGGCATCAGACCAAATGCTGAATCATAATGGTGTCTAGCTCCTTCTTCCCAGAAACCCCTGTGTTTTTTTCTTCCCAGCTGCCTTTGCCAAACCCCTCTTGTGCCAAAAATGCTCATATCTCCTTCAGCCATGTCTTGCCAAGAAACCTAAGTCAGCAGCCCTGTGCCCTCCCCGATCAGAGTACATCTCACCTTTGTCTTCAGAGAGTCAGTGCAGCTGTGTAGTGTGTTGACTCTCTCCATGCCCATGAATAAACTTTTATCTCTCTCCTCCCTTTTCTCTGTACCACTTGTATCTTTTTCTTGTCACCTCAGATTGAGACGAAAACCTCAATCATCTACATTTTCTACTGACTAGATCATCACAGCCACAAGCTTCTGCTTTTTTAGGGCTAACACATGGATCTCAAGCCTGAGGAGCTCAGCAGGTAGCATCAACCACATGGTCCAAAAAGAAGTAAGACTAAGAGAAGGAAGACCAAGCTCCAGTCAGGCTGGTGGAGAAATTTCTCTTTCTTCCCATGAATACAGTATAAAAATTTTTAAGTGCAGTAAAAAGTAAAATCAAAAACAATAAATTGAAACTTCCATCTGTAACTTGATCATTTTAGAAAGGAACCCAGAATTGAATTATAAAGGAAAAAACTGTCAATGTGAGAACTTATTTTACACAACATGCTGCCCAAGATACTTTAAAAATAAACTTTCAACCTAAAACCATATAGATTTATTAATTTCCTATAACCACAAGTTTTCAATAAAAAGAAGATCACAGGTTTTGGAAATAGCAATTATGAACAACAAGAGAAATAGAAAATATAGGACACCATTAAGAAACCAGATATTTGCATAATAGGTAATGAAGAAGAAAAAGGGAAAGGACCAAAAGTTGTATTTGAAGAAATTGTGGGTGAAAACTTCCCTAAATTGGGATAGATGCCAAAATATACAGAAAATATAGAGGGCTCCAGCAAATTTCAGTAAAAAAGAAGAGTAATAAAGGCATGTATTGAAACTTTCAAAAATCAAAGTCAGGAAAAACATGACAGCATGAAGACATAAGACAGACATCATATGCAAAGGTGCATCCACATGAGAATCAGCAGATTTCACATTAGGAACTCTGAGGCCAGAAAAGAGAAGAAGAATACACTTAATGCACTAAAGGAAAAATACCTGCCATACATGAAATACTGTATGTGGGATAGGTGTCTTTCAGAGATGAGGGGAAAATGACAACACAACCAAACCCCCTGAAGTTTATGAACTCACCCCCCTAGACCTGCCTTACAGGAA
>RJWT010030731.1:0-14569 GCA_004365215.1 Cuniculus paca | reverse complement strand
AGGATAGGAAGAGGAATAGGGGAATTCAGGGGCGCTAGAGAGATTACAGCATAAGGAAGCTAATGTTCCTCTGTAGACTCAGAATGGAGTGCCAATTATGTTTAAAGTAATACACTTTCTGTTTACAGCAGAGCTGTGCTTACAAAATCGAATACTGCTTTGAAGGACAAGGCATTGACTTGCTACCTAAGTCCTGGCATCCTTTTTTAAAGTTTCATCTCACTGCTGTAGAGATACTTCCCAACCTCTGTTTCAGAGACAGAATATGTTCATGTTAGAAAGTAATGCAAGTGAACTGATGTTTGTTGAAATACAGTGCCTAGAAAGAAGATAGAGGAAAACATGATCTGGGAAGAAAAAAATTCAAGGAGCTAAGACATAACAAGCTTGTGAATTATGACAACTCTATCAAGAGAACACTAAGAAATCTTGTATTCTAAAAATATCATAATTGAAAATTACATTAATTTTCTGGAAAACATTAACTAGACAGTTACTCTTCTAGAGATGCTCTTGCCTTCCAGCCAGAAGAAAGTGCACAATTTTCTGCTTTGTTTCTTATTGAGGGAGGGAGAGAGAGAGAGATGTTCAGAGGGGGGCTTTTGCATAATGACTATAGGAGAAAAAGTCACCCAAGGTACACCACAAGGAGAACAGAGGTGCTTCCATATCATTCTACAGATCAGAAACAGAAAGTATCTTTGTTTGCTTTTTATATTGACCAGCATCTTTGGATATACTAACAATTGAAAGTCTCAGGAAATCTCGCAATCTCATTTTTGCAAATTGTTTTAACATCTTTGCCTGTGCCACCTTTTAGAAGAGCTGCCGAGTCAGTGGCTCTTTAAGCTCACTGAACATACCCATACCTTGTGTAGTTGAGGGAATAAATAAAATCTTCTGATGGGAAATAGAGGAAAGAGAAGAAGCTCTGAATGCAATAGAAATAATCTTCCAGCTATAAAAAGACAGAGAAGTGTTTGCTAAAACAAGTTCTATAAATCAGCCCCTATATTCAGAAAATTATGCTGAAAACTATAACTTTGAAATGGAGCCTTTCTAGCAGCAGATATGAATAGGGTTCATAGCCGAGTATGGTGTCATAGAATCTCCTTCCCTCTACCAAAATCGAAGTATGTTAACACCAGTACTTGTTGAATCAAACCTCACAATGCCCACTAGAAAATGCTAGTTGGACCCCACCTCTTCAGAAGGAAATGAATGCTGTCAGTTGAACTGATACACTGGGATGTAACTTTCTATGTGCCACATAAGTACTGGCTGTTGCTTAGTGTTTTTTAACTTTTAAAAGTTCAAATATAATATGTGATATCTAATGTTTTTAGTGTCCTCCAACTCATTTCATTTTATTCCTTAGGATAAGTGAAGATAATAACTACAAGGACCATCAAATAATAGAGCAATAATTGGAGGTTCAAGAGCCAGAGACCATGTACACATGTGGTCAGAAAGTCTTAAGCATGAACAAAAAGAGCTAATCTGTGCTGGGCTGTTATCCTGTGCATGGCAGCATTCCCAGTGTATGCTGCCTTATCTCATATATGTCATCCTCCAAAACAGCCGCGGGCAATGGATCAAGCAGTACCTTTACACTACAGATGAGGAAGCAAGGCAGAGAAGGTTTAGGAAATTTGACCAAGCATGAACCCTGGCCTAGGACCTGGACTCCCAAACAGTTCCTCCTGTACAGCAGTTTCCTGAGCAGATCCTCTTATTGCACTAGGACAGATTCCATAATGAAGGTGTGATTCTCATAAACTTGTGTCTTCCTCTGTTCAACTCGGGAAATTTCTTGGGAAAAAACAGCACCTTGTAATTTGACATAGAATAGGGTTTTGTCATCGATTAAAATATACATTTACTAAAAAATGTCTAATTATCCTCTGGCCTAATTGATAACAGTGTAAAGTATTGTCATGCAACACCACCAAAAAGTTTTTTTTCTTTTTTGGTGGAGCTTTAGATTGAACCCTGCGCCTGGCACATGGTGAGCAAGCACTCTACCACTAAGCTACACCTCCGGCTCTGGAAGTACTTACTATGTTTAAAAAAAAAAAGATAATCATAACTAATCAGTGATTTTTAAGTGGACTGCTTTTGTCTCCTTTCATATTTCACTTCTTGGGCTTCTCTATCTGGCTCATTTTGTTTGGCCAAAAACATTGGTCATGTGATTGAATTTTATTGCCAATTTTATGCTGTTCCTTGGCCAGCTGTTGGTAGGAGCCAGAGATTCTCCAAGCTGGAGAGATCAACTTCATCCTGTATCATGCCTTCTCTTTCCACTCGCATTGTCTTAACTATTAAAATATCCTTCTTTATATTACAAATGATGAGCAATATGGGATAAACTGACAGTGAAAAAAATAATTACCCCCATAGATCACTTTTATATCTAAGAATAATAACAATGGGTGGCTTTGGCTTTGGAGCCAAATAGACCAAGCTTGAGTGCCAACTCTGCTGCTTTCTCAACTGGGCAGCGTTTCTAACTGTAACAGGCAGTTTATCATGTGTGTAAATGGAAAATTAAAATACCCGTATCAGGAGGGCATTGTGCAGATTAAATGAAAATATGCACCTAATGACAGGCCTACCTAACCACCTCTTTTATGTCATTTTTCAAGTTTGCTTTATCTGGCATAGAGTTTGGTGTGCTGCTTTTGTCAAATATGTTAGGAGGCTAAGGAGCAGCAGTGGGACCACCCTTGGTTATGGGATGGCACAATATTCCTGACTCAGAGTTATCGCCTATGTGCTCTCCCTCTCTCACGCGTTCTCTCTCTCTCTCTCATCTGTTGTTGTTTGTTTGGTTTGATTTGGCTTTTAACCTTAGACAGGTAGTATGAAGAAGTGGGTGAGAGCTGGCTGACTCTAGAGCTACACTGCAAAGTTCATGTTTCTACATTATCATTTATAGATATGGGATATGAACCTAGTTATTAAAATTCATGTGCCTCTGTTTCATCTATAAAAGAGGGCATTATGATGATTAAGTGTGTTAGCCATATAAAGTGCCTGGCTATTATTAATACTAGAATATAATCTCTGCATAGCAGTGATTTTTGTCTTTTTTTCCCCTCCTTCTGAGTATGGACAGTACCTGGAAGGGTATCTGGCATATAGCCAATGATTGATGTGTATGCACTGAATAAATGAAACTATTGCCAACTGTTTCTAGACTCCTGAAAGTATAAGGACACCATGTTGCTACAATTAAGGGAACAAAAGGTTAGTGTGGAAGGGACTTGAGGGTTTTCTGGGCTACAAGAATTCCCAGATCTGTGTGCTTCCGCAAAAATCTTTGCTCCAAAAAGATCTCCTACTTCCTATTATCTGTGTTTTATTTTGTTTGTTATTTAATTTTGAGGTTCTCATATAAGATAAATCATATGATACTTAAATTTGTGCATTTGATTTATTTCACTTAATTATCATGATCTTGAGGTTCACCCATGGACCTATGAATGCCTCAAGTTTATCCTTTATAGGAGGATAAGGATAATTCAAAATGGAGGAAAGGGAAAAGGGATTTAAAAAATAGAATTGAAGAAAAAAATGGAAATAGAGCTTTTGTAAATGGGAAGGGGGCAAGGGTTGGAGGTAGCAGAGAATGGTGAGAGAAAAAGGAATAAAAGAAGAATTAAGATGAGTTATGTACCTGTGCAAACTCCCACACAATAAATGTAATCATTATATACTATAAACATGTACTCATAAAAATTCTTTTTAAAACCTTTGTTCTAATGCTTCAGCCTATACTTAAGTGCAGTTCCCATCTAACTTCATGCCTCCAGTCAGGCTTGGCAAGGGAAATTACTTGGAGCCTACTTCTTGCAGATAGGGGAGAGTGTAAAAGTCATATTTTAGTAACAACTCTAGAAGGACAGGCTTTTAAACAACAGTGAAACTCCTGCAGGTGAAACTAAGTTCAGACATTTTATCTGCAAGTTACAAGAGAGTTTTTGTTAAGGAGAGACAACTTGTAAAAATTTTTGCCGAACGCATTAGCTGAATTTTTCTAAACTGAAGAAAAGGCACATCTTCAACATTCAAGAAAAACTGAACTACTGTCAATGTAGGCCAGAAACATAAGTGTGTAAATGCTCTGTACAGTCAAGATATCACTTGGAGGAACCACAGACAGGAAGATTAAGAACTCTATGCAGCTGGTATCAAAGTCCTGATGCTCTAAGGTAGTCTGAGCTATTGACCAGCACAGAGCACTTTCAAAGTAGGCTGTAAAGAAAGGAAAAATAATTAAGTTGGCAAAAAAGACACTCCCACTGCTGAAGGTTTATAATGATGCTTGGAGCTATTCTGACTGTCAATATGAGAGGCACACTATGGTTAAAACTGTGTCATTTTAGTATTTGTAATACATGTATCTGTGTTCAATTAAGTGCTCTTAAAATTCTATTATTTGTTCTCGTACTGTTAATTTCATTTTTTTGCAACTCTGTAGTCCATTGTTGTCTATAAGTTATGAAGTCAATGAGCTCCCATGAACCAATTTTAAGACAGAGTACCCTGACTAAATGGCCCAACTAGGCTTTATCTGGCCAAGATGGAACAAATAAAGAACACTTCTTACAAAATGGAAGCAATTAATTCTATACATTTGATTTTGCTTGTTTTTCTGGAGTACCCAGCTCCTGACAAGGTTTTGCCATGTCCTCCTCTGTTTGCTCTCCCTGCTTCTAACTTCCATTATTTTCCTCTCTTGAACAGTAATCAAAGAGGTTTTGATTACTCCACTAGTAGGAACTAAACTATGGTTACTGACCTTCTGTGAGATTGGTTTGAACTCAGAGTTACTTTGAATCATTGAAAATTTCATTTTGGTAGAAAAAGTATCATATGATACCTTAAAACTTGTCAGACTCTCTAATTTAGTACATATCTGACAATAATATAAATTTGGAAAAGAACAACTAAATATTAAGGAGAAAAGTAGTTTTGTGAACAGAAGAAATGCATTACTTATATTATATTAAGCCAACTAAATGCAACTGACAGATGTTTCAAAAACCACAAATATGTAAACCACACTCCAGAGAAGAAAGCATTGAAGTTGTTAGCATGAGTGATAGGGTACCTGATGGGTTCCTAGGTTCTTATGCATGACAGACAAAATTTGGACATGGCCTGTGACAATAAGGAAACAGAAGCAAAGTACACTCAGACTGTGCACCCCTATAGTGAGTGATCTAATGCCTGTGAAGGAAAAATGGCACAAGCACTGAGTGCATTGAGTTGAGGGTTTTAAAATATCATGCCAGATCTAGGGTGCCTTCCACTGGGTCTTCAAAGCATGAATAACAATGTGATTGACAGGGTACTGAATCATGTCATCTGTGTCTCTTGTGCATTTTCTTTACCATAATTCTTTCAAAATTGGGTGTATGCAATTCAACACATATGAATGAACCGTCAGTGAGCTACTGGTGGTGAAAGGTTACTGTCAGTCATGCAGGAGGATCTGACACATGTGAATCCTGGTTTGGAATTTTGGAATTTTCCAAGTAATCTCAGGGCTGCTTGATTTCCTGATCTCTGCCTCCAGGTAGTAAGTCGTAGGACAAAGGTCATGGATTGGCCCCGGGGTATTGCCCAGGTTTAGATGAGTAGAAGCCACAAGCAGCAACAAGTAGAGGTCTGATTGAAGCAAAGCTAAAAAAGATGAAGTTAAAAGAATAAACTCCATAAAAATAAGCACCATTATGACCATGAATGAAACAGAGTGATATGATCAGAATTGATCAGTTTACTCATTTAGAGACTATTTGTTCAATTCTTTCAGTCAGTGATGTGCTGGAAAGTGTTAATAGCCAGTGAGGGCCTACTTGTAACATTTGCTGATTTCTACACTCAGAAATCTACCACCCACCAATTTCAAACTGTCCAGGTTCAGGAAATGTGAATCTGCCAGGAGATACATAATAACACAAACATTGTTTATAGCATGCAGACTTAGTAAATGTAAATTATCTCAAAAAATGCAGATCATAGTGCAATGTGGTCTAATTACTTGAAAGTGCTGAGTTTTAAGTATTACCTATATTTTAATGTAATTTATTTAATTCTGTTTATATAGCTTTTAATACTTGCTGATTTGCAACAGTTAGCTCTTGCTACCTGGTGCAGACCACTGGAGCAAACCACCATGCCTGAGGCTCTGTTTTTTCACTAGATACCTGAAAACATTTGTCTTCTACTAAGATTATAGTGAGGAATAAAATGAATGAGGTCTCTGGTCTTATAAACCTTACATTCTCATGAAGAATGGCAGGAAATAAACAAATTAACTACAAATTTAGAAGAAAAAAAAAGAAATAAGAGTTTGGAACGGAGGGCTTTGCTTAGAGAAGTCAAGGAAAACTTCATCAAGAAAATGGCAGTTTATTCACATATCCATGACTACATTTACTGTCTCAGCAAATAATCTGTGATACAGAAGCCAATGTAAACATTAGATGTTGACCACATTGCCGATTTTATTTTCAGTTAGATCGGACTCCTGCCCTTTATGTGAATTTGTCTTTGTTTCTCCTTTATTGTGAAAATAAAAGTAAGAGGAAAAAAGCAAAGGAATAGGAGAAATAAGAAAGGAAAGGAAAATAGGGGCAATTTATAATGTGTTTGCATAGCATTATTTCATACATCTTCAAAATATTTCATGAGTAGAAAATATTAAAGTAAAACAAAGTTAAAAATTAATAGCAGTAATATGCTCTGTAATAGTACCATTTTTTGCCTTATATATGTGCTCATCTATCTGTAAAACTTAGATGTCATAAGCTAAGAGTAATTATGTAGTGAACTTTTGATTTTCAAAAATAATCATACAAATTTTAAATCTTGCATTAGAAGGAAAGTCAGCCAGACCAAACTCTTCTCTGACACATACATTTTAGGATGCAGCCTGTAAATTTTATGCTGCTAACGCTTGTCACTTGACCATTTTGGCAATTAACTTGTTTTTAATTGATTTGTGGATTATCTCCTGGAAGTTGCTATGGTAAAAGAATGTAACTGCAAAGTTTGTTTAGATAGAGTAACAAAATAGATTGACAGGGAAGTCTAACTCTGTAGAATATCCTTCGTTTACAGACTTTTTCTTTTCACAAAATAGCCCTGTTTAGATAGAGAATGAAAAATTAGCTGAACTTGATTAGAGTTCTCATCCACAGGAAAGATTTATGTCCTGTTTAGGAATCACATTAATTGGAAGACGTAAGTACATTCTCTAATGAAAGGGGGTTGCATTAAGGAAGGGAAAACATAACAACAACTAAAAGAAACCCTCTGCCATCTTTAGGTTCTACCTGACAAAAACTCTCATCCCTGGGTTCTATGAAGCAACACTGCCCTGATTACAGATGAACTAAAAGATGAAAACATTTCATTGCTCAGATAACAGTTTCATTTCATGTCTGACTGATTCCTAGAAAATGATGCGATTTTTTTTCCCACCACAACTTCGATTAGAAAGTTCAGAATGCCTTGACCAAAGGTAACGGAGCGGTTGGCTGCACTGCCTCTGGTGGGTATGTTGATGTCCTCTGTCTTCACTAATGAAGAGGATAAGAGACTCTGTACAACTTCTGTTGCATAGACCCACTTCTGAACCCTTGCTTGAGATACTCAGGGCACAAGATATGCTGGGTTTCTCTTCCTAAAACAAATCCATGTGGAGTAAGGTTATGTAGCTATCAGGGAAATCTAGCTTGTAGAAATGCCAAGAAAAGACAAAGAAAAAAATTACAGGCTGGGAGCCAAATTATCTTGTGTTTTGGAGTGAAAGTTTGAAACACTTTAATGTTTCTTTAGTTCTCACTTTTGAAAAGAGCGTCTTGCCTTCCTAGCATGGGTGAAGAGGGAAAGGACTCCCTTTATTTGTCAAATTATGCATGTGTAACTCTTAGCACTCTAAAATTAACTGGTACAAAGTGGTGGATGTGAATGTGCTACCAAGCGAGAAAAATGTTCCTGACCATCTTTACCCATATAACCGTCACCCAGAGAAAGACGCAGAACATCATCAACCCCAGGGAGACCCCCTTCATGCTCTTCCAGTCCTTCTACTCAACTGCGGGCCTGATTTACATGTATTGGGCCAAATTTGAACTTCTATGAATGGAAAATGTAAACTTCTTTGATTTGGCTTTTTTCAGTCCATATTGTGTTTGTGAGATTTCACCATCTTGTTTTGTGTAACTGTAGACTCTTCATTTTCTTTGTGATGATATTATGTGATATTATTCATTCTTCTGCCGGATGTTTGAATATTCAAATTTAATGCTAGTGTAAATAAGTGAATATCCTAAGACAGCAATGGCGAATCTTTTGAGCTTTCGGTGACACAGTCTGCTGCAGCACACATGCCGTAAGTTCACTACCACTGCTCTTGGGGTTCATCTGGTAAAGAAATGTACATGTGTTATATGTACATTTGTGTGTATAGCCTTGGGTAAAATTTTCTCAAGGAGTGGAATTGCTGGGTTGTTCTGGGGTAACGCCCAATGAATTTCTAAGGGATTGCCCTGCTTCTGCAATCCCCTAATCACTGTTTCAATTGGCTACATCATTAGCAAAGTGTAGGTCATTTAGCTAGTTCATTTTCAATGACAATATCCTAATAAATTATCATCTCATAGTAGCGTGAAAGCCATACTTTTATCTATGAAGTTGGATTTCTGATCAAGAAGACCTATTTTTCCAAAAAAAATAGTTTGTGCACCAGTGAACAAGTCATACTCTGTTTCTCCTTGTGATGAACAGTACATACCTGGAAAATAAGCAACTAAGACGAAAAACTTTTTCTGCTATACAGAAATAGAATTTTACCTCTCTTTGGCTCATGTTCAACTTAAATCATCATCTCATTCTTATATTTTACCTACATTTATTTTCCAACCCAACAAAATCATTATGAGGAAAACCAATGATAATCTTTTAATTTATTTTAAAATTCTGTCAACTACTTTGCGTTCTAGCTTTACATCATATCTCACCTTAAATCAGGTTTTCTCTTTCATTAATTATTTTTTGGAAAACTTGTTTCAGACTGTTCCTAAACCTAGTATTCACTAGTGTTTTTGAAACACTAGCAAATACATAGGCTATATAAGTCATATTACTCTAAATGTGTATTGCTTTTCAACATTGTTACCAATGCATATAAAGTGGTATTTTCTTCTTTATTCTGCTTTGCATTTCTTTGTTATTATTGCTTTTATTTTTTTAATATCAAGGTTCTGGTGATATATAATTATTTTTTTTTGTATGTAACCTCTAAAGCTCCTCATCAGTCTGGCTACTAATGCATCAATTAAGTTGATCTGGAGTTGGTTTATATCATGTCAAATGTGATCATCAATTTCTATATCATGTCTGGAGAAATTTAACATCTTCATAATTATAATAAATCTCCCTATTTCTGAAGCTTTCAAAATCTACTGCATTGTTATAATTTGTGTGATATTTAGGAACAAAAGGAAAAATCAAGGCAAAATAAACATTCCAGAGATTTCATGATATGAAATAATATGTAATGTTCTTATCCCACAGATATTTCAAATCATACATTTTAAAAAGTACAGTTTCTACATGATAGTCACCTGATTCAGAAAGTGGAAAGTAATTAAGAATTTATTATACTCTTAAAGTTTAATTTCTGCCCAGAAGGTGTTATTATTTGATATTACTTTTAGATTCTTTGTAAGTAAGGTTTTTCAACACCAACATTCCTCAGAGTCTAAATAATTCTCCGAATTCACCTGGCATTCATAGTAATTCTTTCAGGTCACTAAAATATTGTTTCTGATACATACCTAATAGCAGATTAGAATAGTCAATTGTTCTATCTATAATAAGCATGTAGTATAATAAATTAAAATCCAACAAATTTATTTTTAGCTAATATTTTCAACTCATTAAGCCTTTTAGTAAAATTTCTAAAGAAAAGAGAATGGCTTGTCATTATTTCCAAATCCCTGTTGTCCTGCCTTTGCTGCAAGTGATAACAGATGAAATATGTAAATTCAATAAAGGAATAACCAGTGACAAGGATCACTATCTAGGTGGATAAGAAGCCCTGTATTCATTGGATAGGGTTGGTCTGCCTGGCATGATAGGTTGAACTCCATAGTGGGAAATTATACTGAGACAGTGTTTGATGGAGGAATCTGACTATAAATTAAAATTTAAGAAAATACACCATATTTTCAAGGACATCATATTGTTCAGTCTTTATTTTTTACCTTGGAAAGGTTTTTCTATTTTCCTTTTCCTAATCATTTCATATATTCGAGTGATTGAATAGCATGAGTCAAGTGCCAGAAGCTGGGAAGAAATTTATACTTTTACTGAAGAGAATAAGACAGTTTATAAATAAATCTTAAATCCCATGGCTTTCTCCAGTGCCTTTCAAACCTGAATGTATACATGGGTCTCTTATTTCAATGCAGATTCTGATTAAGTCAGCCTGGGAGAGGTCTAAGATTCTGCATCTCTAACAAACTCCAAGATGGGCAGGTGTTTCTGGTCCTGGGATCACAGAGTAGTGAGAGTTTGTATGTCTAATTCAGAGTGAAATTTTCAAATACAGTAAGTTTTGCAAGTAAAATGCAAATCACTGGTTATATATACGATCAGTCAAAAATTAATTGACATCCTTTTAGTGGAGTCCAAAACAACACTAATTCTTATTAGCATAGTCAAAACTAGTAATAATGACTCTTAAGCCACTAAGAAAATACCTAAACGTTGAAAGAAAACATTTTTGTAAATATTTAAAAAGCTACTGCTTTTAGTGGTTCATTCCTAGTTCAGTGGACAGAAACGCTCTCAAGGAAGTGGCATTGAGAGGGGAGATACATATAAAAAGAAAAGAATGTAAGTTATTTTTTTTAGATGTTCATAATAAGGTTTCTGGAACATCTGCTTTTGCATTCAAGTTTTATTCAGCGAACTTTATTTTTTCCATAAACGATGTGTTTACATGGAAGAACAGCAGCCAGCTGGACTGGATGTCCACTCATCATCCAACATCCAGTGAGTTCCTGACCTTTTCAGGCTGCCAGTCTTCTCATTTGAAATTAAGCATAAGGACTATGCAACTATTCTCTGTTATGGTTTGTGTCTGGATATCCCCCACAAAGCCTCATGTGATCATAGGTGGGGCTTTTTCAGAGGTGGCTGGATCTAGAGTGTGTGATGCTGGGGTTGATTCATGGTGCAATGCTAGGATCAAGGGCACGAGGATTAAGGGTGTGAGTGCTACCTGCCCTGAGTAGTCTGAATAAGATATAAGGGATAGAAAGAACTTTGGTCCTTGTTTTGCTGCCTTCTCCCTGCCATGGACTATTTCTCTGCTACAATGCCTGTCTGCCATGCCACTCTGCCTTGGAGCCAGCCGATTGTGGACTGAAATCTCTACAAACTGTGTACTGAATAAACCTTTTCCCCCTTTAACTTTAAATGTCGGATATTTTGTCTCAGCAATGAGAAAAGTAACTAGGACAATTTCCTTAAAGAAAGAGCATTATGAAAACATAAGAAAACTGTAGATAAATCAGAATATGTGCCTAAGTATTTCTCCATACACCACTCACATATTCATGAACTCAACTGAAATCAACTATAAGCCCAGAAATGATCAAATGATAGTCATATGTCCCTAGTAAACTATACACAATTTGGTTATTGATTCATCAAATGTACTTTGAGTATGTGAACTCTGCTAGATCTCTGATGCCCCAAACTCTAGGCCATACACTATGATAAATGTTGTTGAAATTAAGGGTTGGCAGAATTTTAAAAATGACTGTGCTGCTAACATTATTCTTCTGGATGAATGCTATGAAGTATAAGCAAGAGGAGTGTGTGTTATTATCTGTCTTATGTGTAGTAGAAAAAACATCAAAGTCATGAAAGCAGAGAGAGGAGTGATGTTTATCAGAACCTTGGGAGATATTGGTCCAACAATACCAGTTAGATTGAAGGAATAAGTTCAAAAGGTCTATTATACAACATGATGTTTAGTTAATAACAATGTATACTTGAAAATCACTAAAATAATAAATTTGAAGTTTTCTCACTACAAAAGAATGATAAATATGTAAGATGTAGCATATGTTAACTAGTTTGATTTATCCGTCCTCCAGGACATACAGATTTCAATGTACCATGTTATCCCCCTGCCTACACATATGCAATTTTTTTTTTTTTTTTGCGGAACCGGGGATTGAACTCACGACTTCGCGCTTGCCGGGCAGGCGCTTAGACCGCTGAGCTAGATCCCCAGCCCTCACATATGCAATTTTTATTTATGAAATATTTTAAATATAAATTTTATTAAGAGAGGGGTGATGTGAAATCGAAGACTAGTTCCTTCTTTATGTCGTGGATTCTGAGATTCTAGGAAAGAGACCTCCTTGCTACAACTCCTAACTTATTAGTGTGAAATGAATGGGATATTTACATGCCTCATTGATTTAACCGGTTTCTGTGAAACTATTAGTAATTTAAACTCTGTCACATTACCAAAACAAATATTTAGATACTATTAGAGTATATTTTATCATTGTAAGTTTCAGTTTATACTTGAGAAAAATAAAAAAGACTAATAAAAATCGTATGAAAAATCAAGTCCAAATATGGTTATTTATAGTTCAGAGGGGAAAGGTAATTTGTCATCCCTTAAGAGCCACTAGACCACATAACATCAACAATAAAACTGGATCCAAACTCTGGAGGAAGAGATATAGATGAGGCATGCTGTGCTGTAGATTTTGGTATTCTTCAGAGATAAAATATGAAACTGAGCTTTTGCTTAGATTGGTTTTGGAATAAAATAAAATGAGAGCTTGTGCTAACTATGTAAGTATTTATAAAATTTTTTCCCATTAGGATTGCCAGAGTTGTTTAAGTCATAAGCAATACAGAAATATTTTTGAAATACCTAATTACAGTTAGCTAACAAATCATTATCTAAAATTTAGATAGAGCATCATGCATTTTTAAAGTAAGTAGTTTAATTCATTGTTGAACAGTTATTCCTGAATTCATGTTATGCTGTTCCAGCCCAGGAACAGTGATGTACGCTGGTAGTCTCAGCTACTCAGGAGGCTTTGTCAGGAGGATTGCTATTGCCCATGCACTGAAGATAGCCTGGCAAAATAATGAAACTGTCTTGAACAAACACAAATAAGCACATCATATCGCTTCCATTTGCAGCTTGTACAACATTTATGATTATTTTTTCAGTACTAGGGATTCAACCTAGGGAATAAAGAACTGTATCCTCAAAATTTCATATTTAATATTGTGTTAAGTGAGATAATACATGTATAGCCTTAAGCCAGTGGGTGGCATACTGGACGCAATCAGTTGATGTTAGCTATCACTGTTCACAGAGCATAAATTTCCTTCCATCAAAAGTACATTAAAGATAATTATAAAATTTATTTATGGAACAAGACTAATTTTCTGCTTTTCTATTAATAAAATAGAAATAATAATCATAGTTCCCTTTTTATGTGGGATTTAGTCCATACATACAAATGTGTCTATGTGTGTACATTCTGATATACTATATATCCTGTATGTTTGTGTTTGTTGAGGTGTGTGTGTGTACAAACATGCAAAGGCATACATCTTTGCCTAGATAATTGGATTTTTCTTACTGTAATTTCTTAAAGAGAATAAAACAAAACAAGACAGAGTAGCACAGAACAAAGCAGATCAGAACAAAACAATGCAACAATATAGGGGTTCAAAACAAGACAGCCAGAATCAACAATGGCTACCATTGTGTAGCTTATTTTCTTCGAAATAGTTGTTTAGACCTTCACACACAATAAATTCAAACAAAACAGAATAGTATAAAACCAATAAAAACAAAAGAATGAAAGCACCACAGGACCTCAAACCAGACAGTAAAGAATCACCCATGGCTACCATAATGTCTCTTGTTTTCTTCAAAATAGCTGTCCTTACCTTCTCATATACTGCAATCAAATAATAGAGAACCAGTCAAATCAAAGAATAAAAAAGCATTATTGGACTTCAAAATATGATGACAAGAAAGCAATGGCTACCGTAATGTCTCATTTTCTTTAGAGTAGCTGTTCATACCATCACCCTTAATAAAATCAGTTCTTGTCTTACTGTAATTTCTCAAAAGTGTTTAAAAAAACCTAGCCAAGTATCAAGTATATAATTAATATTATATAAAATTCAGTTTCATAAAAATTAGATGACTAGGTTGGGGATTTAGCTCAGTGGCCTAAGCACCTGCCTGGCAAGTGTGAGGTTGTGAGTTCAATCCCTGGTGCTGCAAAAAAAAAAAAAAAAAAAAAAAAAAAAGAACCATTCTTGCCGGGTGTGGTGGCGCACACCTGTAATCCCAGCACTCAGGAAGCTGAGACAGGAGGATTGTTGTGAGTTTGAGACCAGCCTGGGCTACAAAGTGAGCTCAAAACAAGCCTGAACAGCATAGCGAGACCCTGTCTCAAAAAGACAAGGGCTGAGGATTTAGCTC
>RJWT010030730.1:0-14575 GCA_004365215.1 Cuniculus paca | reverse complement strand
TGTTGGTGACAGAACCTGTAATGGGACAACTGTGCAGTTGTTACAAGGTGTCAGATAGTCCAAGGGAGTCCAAGCCACCAGGATCCTGTCCTGCTTGCTTCCCCGATCCCTCAACAAGGGTCGGCAGGAAACCACAGAGCACACAGACAATGCTTCAGGAACCAGAGGCTGGGCTGCTCGCCAGTCCAGGGCCCCAGTGTATGACGGGAATTCAGGGTTCTCCCTCACTGCATGTCTGTCTGTCTGTCTGAGATGCTTCCACCATTATTTCAAGAACTCTGGGACAAAATCTCCCCATCATGAGTCATCACCTTTGCTGTGGTCATTTGTAGCGTATAAAATCAAGGGGGAAGAATTCCCTTTACCCAACATGGTATCTTTTCCAGAACCCGTCAAGGGAATGCTAACCGAACATGGCCCCGAGGTGCTTCCCTGATCCCTGACCCAGGCCCCTACTGCCATCCTCAGCTTCTTACCCTGGGAGGGAAGCAGGTGGTGGAAAAGATAATGCCTTGAATTTTCTTCATCCAAGGATCTATAACACAGACAGCACACACGGCCACTTATAGAACAATTCCACAAACGTTATCTCACTGGCTCTTTACAGCAATACTGGAGGAATGCACAACTCACTTCATTCCTTACCAGTGAGGAATGCAAGGCTCCGAGGTGAGTGAGCGGGCAATTTGCCCACCTCGTGACTGGAGACTTGGCCGGCAGGTTTACTGCTAGGGCTCCTCCACACTAAAGCTATGCCAGCCTCAAAGGGAGCCTGAACTTGCAACCTGAGGAAGAAGAGAGGAGCCCGTGTATCTTATTAATCCCCTCGGGGGCACAGGGATGAATGCTCGCCTTGTTTTGAGCCATCATTTACACAGCTTCTCCTCCAAGTTCATAGACACACAAAGGAATCTGCATCTAAGGACACCAGGCTGTGACAACGGGGTTTCCTTAGGGTTACAGATCATTAGGACCTTATTAACCCTTTTCTGCTGACATTGTCCAAGTGCAATAATTCTGTATGTAATATTTAAAACTGTTTTTTAAAAAAAACTTAATACCATACATGGTGAACCACTTTCTGTACACATAAATAAAGGGGTGTTTTTTAGATCTACTTCTACTCTTTTAAAACTCTACCTAGTGTTCTAACACATAGTTGGGTCACAACTTTTAAAACCAATCTCCTATGACAGAGATTTAGGTTACTCCAAGTTTTTAACTCTTAAATAAATCAAAGCATTTCTTTGTACATTCAAATAAACAATATCCCAAGTCCCCGTATGAGATAAAGACTGAAATACTATTTCAGATGAATGTAAAAACTTACAGTTAAAAGGCAGACAGCAGATGACTGCATCAAAGCTACTGTACCACAGGCAACCACTGTCTTCGTGGATTTCTTTGATGGAAACTGCTGTTTTTTTGCATCTCTTTCTTTTCCTCCATGGAAAAGATGCTAATCTGTAGGGTCTGAATAATACTATGTCTTGACACAGAAAGTTATTTATACATAAATTACAGTAACTTTATCCATGTTAATGAGGCTGTCGTCCTCTTGTGTGACTTACTCTCATCTCCTAATAGAGAAGTGTCATTTCCATGGCACCTGGGTGCAATGGGAAAGGCAAGTCAGTGCTGTAAATAAATGCTTCTTCCTCCCTCTGCTAGAGGAATTAAAATCTAGGGTGAATTTCTAGTTCAGACTCATTCTGATACCACTCCACAGGGCAGCAGCGAGTATGTACACATCCACACCCACACACGCCCACACCCACATATGCACACACATACACACACACACGCACACACACACACACGCACCCCTTGGGAAATCCAAGGAGCTGCCCCTTTCTTCAAGAGATTCATGCTTCTCATGATGGAGACCGTCATTTGGTCTGCAACTGGGTTTTGGAAATGACAATGTATGTATCAGTAAAACCGCAGGAGAGGGTGGACAGAGGCAGGAAATTAGCACTTTAACAATGCATTCCGACTTCCATATCGATGAGAAGAAAATCTAAGGAGATGAGAGCAAGGGCTTTCGTAAGCTGCCACATATAAAGATCTTTTCATGAATAGCTTCCTATAACTGCAGCATTTTATTTTTATCCTAATGCTCACAGGAAAATCTAAAAACCTAAGGATACTTCTTTAATATTTTCACTGTTAATATGTTTTCATAAAATTCTTACTAGAAATTATTGGTCTAAATTTATTTAACTGAGCTAGTGGGATAAACACTAAGATGCAGAGCTCTGGCCCAACCTGGAATAATTAGCACATCTGCGTCTGTACTTTCCGATTTGCACCTAACACTGTTCACCAGTTCAAAGGTTTCCTTAGTCAGAAGACAGCTGGAGATGTGGGCCCCTGGATGGGCAACCAGATGTCCCATTTTGTAGGTATTCACTGTGGTCTGAATATGTCCCAGGAAACCATGGGTTGGAGCTGGGGTACTGGGAAGTGTCTAGGTCAGGAGAGCTCCACCATCAAGACTGGATTGATGCTGATTACAAAGAGACTGGAGTTGCAATTCAATTTCCATCTCTTGTCCCCTTTTGTCATGTGACAATGTAGCAAAAAAAAAAAAAAAAAAAAAAAGCCCTGCCTTGATGTGGTCTCTTGACCTTGAACTTCTCAGCCCCCAGAATTAGGGGCCAAATAAGCTTCTGTTGCTTATAAAGTACCCAGCCTGTGGTGTTCACTATGATAGCACGAAATGGACTAAGATGGTATTGGATGAGGAGTGCTGTTAGTACACAGAATCTATGTTTCCTGTTTCTTGTTACTAATTCAGCCACCGGCTTGCTGTCCCTCACTAACTTTGCATTATGGGGTGTTGAATGTACACTGTGCCTTATGTGCTACAGCCCCAGAAATACACAGATGACAAAATATTGCTCGACATACTGCTGGGGGTCAAGCGACAAGGATCTTGGTCATGGAAACTAATGTGGGGAGTCCTGTGCCCTTCCCAGAGACGCTACATGAGCCTCCAGTTAGCATAGCTACCTGCCAATCGACTTTCTGCGCTGCAAAGCCTCCTAACATTGTGTCTATTTTGAGTACAGTCATTCAATGGCCAGGTACTCCTGCTTTTGCTCTTTAGGAATCTTGGGCCACACAGCCACCATACTGTCAGGGGTGGAAGCAGGACAGAAGTGAGCCACAGCTGGGGGGAGATCACATCACAGGGAATGGGAGAACAACCCAGCCAAGGCAAGGCATCCTGGGGAATTATAAGTTGTTTTAAGCCATTATTTGAAGGGAGGGAAAGTCCCTTATTACACCCTCAAATAATCATTGACTTGACCATTAGGCAATTGTAGGAGTGGATTACAAAGCCAATATCCATGGATCAGTTTGCCTAAGTGAGCCATCTAACATTCTTGAGGAAAATAATAAAAATTCTACAGATGAGCTGCACTCAATACAGCCAACAGCCACCATCAAAGAACCAACTCTTAACTTTCTCTTACCCATTCTTGGAGAACTAAGAACACAACTTTTTAGGAAAATAATAAAATAGTACAATTTATCTTTACTTTCATGGTCATTAAAGTAAAAACTAAGAAGACCTCTGAGGTGTTAAGAGCCAGTGAGTAAATATGTATTCAAAGCTCAAGTTTCAAATCATATTAAATGATTCAACTATGTTATTTGGAGGATCAGACAGTGTAATAATGCTTTACAAATCATGATTGCAGATTTTACATATGTCCATGTCAGAATGAGCTTTAAAAATCTGATGTCTTTTAGATTAAATGAGGCAAATCTCATCATGTTGACAGCTGAGCTAGAGGGGGTGGAAAAGTGAGGTAAAGGAAGTAAGTGCTAACGTAAAGGAGAAAAGTAGAGAAAGATTAGAAAGAAGGAATATCAAATTCTTATTTTTGATGAGCATGCATACTGAGATTTTTAAGAGCAAAGTCAGTCTCCAGTTAGTGGCAATTCCTAAATTGCAATCTCCAGTGTTCCTCCTTTGCATTATCTCCTTAAGCAGACCAAAGTTGTCATTTAACAAAGAAAGCCCCATAGAAAATAATCATTATGCAGAATTTCCTGGGACCTTCAAGGGGCTGCTGCTTTCTTATAGTTACTGCACTCAGTGTTTACAGTATGCCTTTATTTAAAGGATGCGCATTCCAGTCACTCACTTGGTAGTAACTCTTTCCAAATGCTCGGGGAGGTGGTCATCACCTCCTCTCCTGGACCACCAAGGGAGGAGGAAACAGATCTATGTCCACACAGCAGCTTCTCCATAGCTGGTGTGGGATAGATAACAGGTGGGGCTGGTTTAGAACCAAGCCCTGGGTTCTGCAATGTCCGACCCAACACAATCCATGACCCACATCCATGGATCTGTAAGACCCTCACACCCCACATACTGCAGACCAATGGTAAAACATCTGTATCTTCCCATCTGTAAAGCACATGCCCACAGCAACAGTCACCCACAAACATTTTACATCAAAAGGGTGACTGTTATGTTCCTTTCTCTATCTTAAAAATGCAATTACACCTTGCAAAGTAGCATCCTGGTGGAGAAACAATTCCTGAGAGCAGGGACTAATAGTGAAGGCTCCAGCAAAGTCCTGCCTGCAACTCCTCTGGCCCAGTTTCATTAACAGGAACACAGATAACAAATACTACCAGGTGCTCCTTTTATTTGAGCATTCTAGTGCACCTTGCAGATACTCACTAAGTCTGCCATGGCCTCAGAGACAAACCAAAGAGATACATAAAGGGGTGTCTTAACATTTGCCAAAGGGAGAAACCAGCCAGAAGTTCATATACTTAACAGAGCGGCACCAAGTTTAATGGAGGACACTATTAGAAACATTACCCAGCGATCTCTAAGCCAGATGCTTTCTTCTGATGGTCATTCCCTCATTGGCAAAAATGAGCATAATGACACCCATTCAGCCAACTTCTGAGGTCAGAGTGAAGATCAAATGAAGGAACAGATGTAAAGGGACTGAGGCAACTCTGTCAGTGCAAATAAAAGCCTTTATTTCTATTAGCTAAACCAAATTTAGGTTAGAGGCAGAAACTGCCTTTGGCAAACACTGTCCCCCAATTATGGGGAGACTTTCCTCCAAAAGCCTCAGGTATTATTTATACTAACGCAAATTCTATTTCTATGTCTGTGATCACATTCCTACAGGGTACAAGAGAAGCAAGGCAGAGAAAGCAAAATGTGAGTCAGAGCTGAGGCACGACAATTATCCTTGATTGTAATGCTTGCATATCTTCAATACTCAAACTTTTTTCATCTGCTAGAAAACATTCATGATAGAAAAAAAAATCACTGTATACTCAAACTGCTCAAAGGATTATCTTGCCTTACTCAGATTCTCTCTTCCCGCCCAGTTACAAAAATTGTAGTTTTAAAACTTTCATTTAAATCCCAGTAAGAACTGGGATTTGCTGCTGGAGGCAATAATCAACTTTGGTTCAGAGGCAGCAGTTTTGGGAAAGACCAAGGTTTTCCTGGAACTGTCTTGGACTACCTAAACCCACTGCCTTCCTCATCCTGAAATTCCCAAGGGTTTCATTTCCTAAAGGAAAAAGAGGGCACCTCCATCTATTTGAACAAGTCAATTAATTTTATCCTCCGAATGAGTTCTAACGTGAAAAAAAGAACTCGGGCAGTTTGCTTTAGAATGCATGTAGTATTTTCCTAAGAAACTGAGTGTGTAATGAGAAGTGATCAGAAGTCAGAGTTGAAAAGAATAGTAGGGCAAGCTGTTATGCTGCTAAAGTTAGTTAGTAAGCCAAGGTTTTGTTTCATTCTGGAACTTTTGCTGGGTTAACTTCCCATGAGCATGAACCTCCCTATGATTGAATTCTCTATTGTGAGAGTCTTTGGGAGAAGCAGGGTTTGCCTCCCACCAGGGAAGGAGAAAACGATCAGCTGCCCTGCCCTCAGGGACCAGTCGCAGCAAACTTACGCAGCCCCTCTCGCCAGCTGAATCTTGTCAATACTGTGCACTGTTCTGAATTCTCTTACAGTTTCTTTTTTCTGGTTAATTTAGCCAGAGTCAGTTTCTACTGTCTGCTGCCAAGAGCCCTTCCTGGATGTATCACAGAATAAAGAGGTGACACTTTCTAATGCTAATACCAGGTGGGACTTGTGAGCCCTCAACAGGAAGCTCCTTTCAGAGACGCCAAGCACCAGGGAGGAGGCAAGAGGAAAATGATTGACCCAAAATCATTTGAGAAGGTCTCAGTTCAAAACTGGTAACAAATGAAGGAAGGAGGAAAGGACAGGGAGAGGGGAGAAGGGTTCAGAAGAAAGGGGCACTGGAGACTCAATAGGTGTAAATGATCAAAGCAACAAGAGTATAAGGGAGATCCCACTTCTGGCCCATGCTCCAGGCATAGGTGGGAATAGCACTGTTCAGCCCACAGTAGCTGCAGGAAGCACTGCACTGGAAACCATGCTGAAGCCGCATACTTGCTTAGTGGGTATGAATTCACCAGTCAGTGTCCCTGGGTACAAAAGAGGGGGAAGGAATAACAACAGGGACTGTATTCACCCCCTCCACACACACATACAGACACACACACACACACACACACACACACACTGAAAAGGACTCCCAGGTTAAGAGTTAAAGCAGGTGTATGAGGCTCTGCCCAGCTGACAGGCCTTTGGGCTAGAGTAACTGGCAACCCTTGGGAATGCGTCAGCAGTACAGAATTTTAGATCTACTGAATCATAGTTTACATTTTAAGAGAATAAGAGATTCCAATAAAGCCAAATTTAAGATTGCTTGAATTGGAAAAGAATCCTTCCTCTGTCTCCACTTGACTAGGGAAGTATTTCACAGAAGCCCACGCTGTGTGTGGCACTGGGCTAGGGCTATCAGAACTCACAAGAAGCTGATCAACCCAATCCAGAGTCCACAGACATACAAGATGTGGTTTATATGTCACCAGCTACCCTCCAGAGTAGTCCTCAAGGGGTTTCTGCTGGCTGCCTCAGAAGCCAACAGAACAATACTAAATGAGTGCAACTCCCTTGGGATCACATAACTAACAGAACTTAAAGGAAATTATCAATTTATGCCTTGATGCTACATCTTTCCAAATCTGAACACAGAGCCATCTGCAGTCATCTTGTGCCCTGCGGATCCTACTAACCCTACAATGACCCCCTCGGTTACATCATGCACTTCAGAGAGAAAAAACGATCACTACGGGCCAAAATAGATAAAGCAGGAAATCTAGAGAAGTGGGATATTCCACACCACAGCAGACGTGGATGAGGAAAAGTGCTGGGGGCAGGAGGAGTCTAGTCCAGCATGCTTTGGATACAGAAAACCTCACCCATGTCTTATCAAACACTAGGCAAAATGAGCGTCCTTGTGTTCTATTTATCAGAGTCTGCTTGTTCATAAAAGATTTCATGTTAGAGAAAAGAATTAGTAAGACAGTATATAGGTAAACGGCTTTTGCACGACATTTGTGATTGACAAAATTTTGATATGGAATGGGCTCTGATGTAGAACGTCCCAAACTCCACAGCCCATTTCCTTGACAAAGTGAAATTCCTAAGTATGTGAATTTGGGTTCTAAAATAATTAATTGTAAACTTAGAGATATGTTTCCATGGAGAGAAAAAAAAAATCCCAAAATACAGAAATTTAACTGAGGTAGGAAAAAAACCACAATAATGGCCCCACAGCGAGTCTCTCTATGCTGGAAACCGGAAGGCACGGGTGCTTCCACAAACATGGCGCCCCTGCCGCTCTGTGTGCTGCGCTAGGACCTCCCGCACGAGCAGAGGCTGTGGGGTCTATGGGAACAGGAGCAGCACCTGACTTCATTTCCAGTCTTTGTACAGCGTTTACTGTGGTCTTCGGCACACGATTGTTGACTAAATGGATTGATGAACAACAACCACAAACCTTATGGTTCTTACAGGAGGAATCTTAGCATCCTGTTCCACAACAGAAGTATGTGGAGAGAATTATCTTGTCTCAAAAAAGCCTGCAGACAAATGGTGTGCTAACCTCACAGCACAGTACTTCTCCACCCTTTCCAGCTCTGGAAGGCTTACAGGATTCCAGTCTGAGAGCGTAGATCTGAAGGACTTATGCCTTAAAAATAGAACATGAGCAAAACAAAACTTTTCATTTCTAGTATCCTGCAATCACTATTTCACACGTTGTCCTTTTAATTTTAAAGTTCAGGCAACTAAGAACTAAAAGGCTCTCACTAAGTCAAGTCCATAGAAAAGACGGTACGAGGCTCAAGGCCTGCCAGCCGCCACAGCTCGACCCCCTGGTCCTTCCACGCCAGCCTGATGACACGAGGCTCTTAGAGGCATCGCCGTGTGATTTTCCCCAAGAACAGAAAGTCTACAATCTCAGTAATACCCTAAGGTGACCACATGTCACACGAATCTTGTCCTCTACATCTCTACCTTGTTCCTCCTCTCTATTTAGACTATTCTAGAAAGATTTCTTGGGCTCAAAATGGATCTACATTGACCATAGCTTTACAGCCTGCGAGTCTAGGATTCAAAGAGTGATTTCCTCATAAGATTGACCAGGTAGGGACTTCTGGTCTATATCCACCTTAGTGACTGGTCTTCGGACAACTGCCACTTTTTTTCCAAAGCCATTCTGTTATTTAGGCTGCATCCCTCGCACAGGGACTCTTGGCTGGGTGCAGGAATGTGCGACAGGTAGCCAAGCATTGAATTCACAATAAGCACGAAAATTACTGAGTAAATTCAAAGGATCTAAATGCAAAAGGATTAGCTCATAAAGACAAAATGTTTCCAGAAACTGGAAAGAGGCAGGAGATACTGAAAGCAAAGCTACAATATAAGATGAAAAAGACAGGCAGACCAGTTCCCCACTCTGTCTACTTAGAAAATCACACTCAACAAACAGGCTTAAAGAAAAGACTGTGCCTATAAACAGCTCTATTTCCTTTCTATTTGGATGGATTCTAAAATTTCCCAGTTATTGAAAAGAACTGCACTATTGATGTCTCTTGGTTAAAAGAACTACCAGAAATCCTAGAAGAAATGTAGCAACTAATGCCCCGAATGTCAGAACATATCCATCAATCTCACCTCAGAGGTGTCTCCTGCACTCCCATGTCCAGCTGTTACATGTGCAATTCCAACCTTTCAATGCACCCTCTTTGGGGTCTGTGCCATGTGGGATACACACAGTGATAAGTAGCCCCTACCTAAGAAAATCATTCATTTAAAATATTACACAGAATAAATGCAGCTACAAAAACCATATGTTTCCTGTAAATGCTACCCCCTGACTTTCTTCACTCTGCCTCAGCCAGCTCTCATCTTTCCTGAAGTCCCAACAAGTAACAAATCTAATGATTTCTGTTACATCAGCAAAACTTTTTTTGAAAAAGTCACTGTCTTAGGATGCTTTCTTTTATGCCCTGTAGGCCTGTCTCAGAGCACCTTACCCAATGACCCATTTCAGTTGGAGTAAACAGCTTATTAAATGTTACTTTGGATTCTTTCTGATGCATTTTTTTAAGTCCCTTTTCCTTAGCAAAGCAGTCTCTCTGAAAAACATTACAAATTCTCCTTGCGACAAATAGATATTATATTCTTTGCATTCAACAAACATGTCATGCCAGTTATCTGATTGGGAGATGGGAGGGATGAGAGATTGAGTAAACCTTTGTTTTTGTCTCAAGGACTTTTTGCTCTCTCAAGAGAAAACAGGCATGGAGATATTGTCATTCAAAATTACCATCCTCAACCTGGGAAGCTGAGACAGGAGGCTCAGGTAAGGGGACTGAGAACTCAGCAACTTAGCAAGTTCCTGTCTCATAATTTTTTTTTAATTTATTTTAAAAAGGGCTGGGGATGTAGCTCAATGCGAAGGTCCTGGGTTCAATTCCTAACACACACACACACACACACACACACACACACTGTAGTCCTAGTAATAATAACCAAATATTGTAATAAATGCAGTTACTAGTGGAATAGTACTGCTATTCAGTCTATTTACAAAATGAAAAGCTCCTTCCACCTCTGATTAGATTATTTGCGGGTAAGACTGGCTTCGTGGGTGTGTGGCCTGAACTGTGACACACGGACCCTGTACTCTCAGGAGGGCCCTGCTCAGCTTAAAGTTTTGCTATTCCTTGAAAGTCTTAAGAATTGTTTAACGGGGGAGTCTGCAGTGCTAGACCTGGAAATGATGTGGTCGGGCCAACCCTGCACACACTGGAGCCAGGGGTATGCAAACAGTTCCCTTTTGCACTCCTACCACGGGTCAGTGAGAAGCCAGAAGAGTGAAGGCCACTGGGTCAGCAGAGCCTGGAATCCAGCAGCCAGGCCCTCCGTAGCGAGGCGCCCTGTGATCACCAGACAGCACTCCCCTTATCACGCCATCTTCGACCTTCGGAGTGGGCAGAGAGAGAACGCAAGGCCAACGGCCTCCCTCTGCAGGTGAAAAACCTGGAGGTTGGGTGACTGACTCGGCAATGAGTGAACAGTGAGTCCCTAGCAGAGAGGCTGGGGCGAGGCCTGGGCTCTTTCTGGGACTTTCAGTTCTGTGGGCTGAGCCGAGGAACAGCTCGGGAGGCTCCCTCTCCATGTGAGCACCGCTTGGGCCTGCGCTGTGTGCGGTTCCTGCCCTGTCGTAAATATCTGACCGAATGCAGGGAAACAAAGGGGAAAAAGGGCACTAAAACAATAAATTATGTTACTCTAGGCGCAGCATCTGAGCATCATCATTATTAATATACTTAATCTCAATCTTTCTCAAAATATTCAGAGTTTTTCTTTTTTTTAAACATCTTTCTGAAGAAAGAGTAAAGAAGGAAAAATGCTTCTCTGGAATCACAGACATGGGAATCGTAAAATGACGATGATGATAACAATAAGATTTATTTAGCACACAAATTAAGGGAAGCTGAGAAATCCAGCTCACAGCTACCCCTTGGAAATTAGGACAGCAGCCTGCCCTAGTGGCCCTGGAATCTGTGGGGCCACAGGTGTGGTCTGAGGTCTACCAGACCTAGAGACGTGTGTGCTCAGGGCCTGCGTGGGCCTCTGACACATCGATCAATATTTAGAAAAACAAACAAACAAAACCACTGCATTATAGAGTAGGGTCATTTTATTTTTAGGGAAAAGTGGAAATTGAGAGCATTTCCTTAAGAAGCAAGTACCACTGGCTTCAGTTATGTACCCATTAAACAACCAACCCCAAAAGGCGAAGGCCAAAGAGCAAAGGGAAATAACTGAGCCCCAGGTTGATTAAATAGCATCCTAAATGGCGGCTCAGGCACATGAACTGTGGATCCCTTCTGATCCTTAGTGATCCCCATGGTGACACGCAGGAGACACAGACATGTGCAATGCATGGAAAAGTGCTGGCTATACAGTAAGTGCTCAGTAAGCATCATCTCTCTGTGTGATACACCTGACCAAGTAGTTCTCCCACGCACAGCTCAGGAAAGGGGTTTGAAACACCAGCTCCGGAAAGATGGTCCACAGGCAGGTGGCTGCAGTTAAGAAGTGTCCCATCCTTCGAGCAACTTCCTCCAATCACTCCTTGCACAGATATGAACATGAGGGTGCTCTGTGATGCAGTGGGCTTTGGGGACATGTCACAAAGCACAGACATCCTCCTCCCAGCGGTCATGGCACAGACCAGCCAGAAAGGCAGTTATTAGACATGGACAGGACCTCAGTATTTTTGGAACAAACAAACTGGAGATAAATCATGTCACCCCTCACAAAAACGGAAAGAATGTTACACAGATTTTTCTAGTAAGTCATCATGCCACACTGCCTAGGACCATGGCCATTAAGATCACAGAATTGAGATTGAAGCTGTGTAGCCAAAGTGAAGATCTTTCCAGAATGCTTAACTACAAAGACTGCACAACCATTAGACGCTTTACTCAATACAGCTATCCATCTATCTCAATATGGGTATCTATCTGTGTGTTTGCTATTAGAGTGGAAGATGCAGCCAAATGAATGAGCCTGTCATCGATCAAGAGGCGTGAGACTCTCTGTCACTCATTGTCACCCCCACCCATGAGGCCAGAAAACATTTTCTTGAGATGCTGACACATAGGGAGGAAGAGATGTGGTACCAGATGACAATTATCCTTTCTCCACAAGCTATGAAGATAGACTGAGGCAGTTACATGTGAATTATTTTATCCATATATAGGACACTGCCACCCCTCAAGATGAAAAGGATCATATAAGCATCTTCATTTGGAAAATCTGTAGAATCACCTCTGAATCCCCACATCTGGTCCGACCCCTGCCCCCCCCCAAAAGAAATCATTTCTAAAACTGAATTAGAGCTAGAGAGAGAGAGGTGGGAGAGGAACGGAGAATGTGATGGCAAATGTCTATCGAGTTTTAAATTTGAATTTCTATATTTATACATGCAACATGACAAGTTGATGAAGTCCTTTCCAACGGGAAAGCAGACTGATAGTTGAATACATTTCCTGTACACACCCAACGCCAGCAAAGAAGACGTGGTTAGGAACAAGACAGGCTGAGACACCAGGAATTACAGACTACATGCTACATGGGATTGTGCTTGTGTGTGTAAGGAAGGGAGGGAGCATTGAGGAAGCACAGAGAGGTGGTTATTAGTAAGGTATTCATGTGACTGCTTACCAAGGTTTTCAGGCTTTCAGAAACCAGAAATAAAATGACACAAAGATGCTGAAAATAACCTAATTTCAAAAATAAACTTCCAGGAAGCCCAGCATGGTGGCTCGTGGTTGTAACTGAAGCACCAAAGAGTTAGGCTACAGGATCACAAGTTTGAGGACAACCTGGACTCGATCTCAAAACAACAACAACAAAAACAAAGCAAAACAAAACATAATTGTAACAAAAAACAAAAACAACTACCACCAAAGAAAGGAAAAATTCCCAAACGCCACACCCAATGCCAGATATATCAGTGGGTAATAGTGTCATGCTACAAAATCATTCCTTTATCATATTCATGGCATATCAAAATATTCTTCATGCATATTAACTGTATTCACCCCTAATGTTTTTACTGTAGCCAAAGTCTGAATTGTCAAAGTTTTACATTCACCCTCTCTGGGTCCCCCTGTTTTGATCACTTCAAATGCTCTCTTTGTCAACTAATCCAGTGAATTTCAAACTTATGCAATCAATGACTGTATGTGGAGAAGAAAATGCCCATCCAGGAAATAAATTAAGTGAATGCATTTATTTATTTGCATTATTTTTACTGAAATACTACTCATTCTGCACAAATGCAAAATGCTTAAGACAAAAGAAATATAAATGATTTTAATTTATAAACGACAGAAAAAGAAAATTTCCAGTCAAGTTCTATATTTAAGTTTTTTGTTGTTTTAACTGCAAAATCTCAGAGAGTATCTGTTTCGTAAGCACACTGAACACAAAAGTTATCAGCAACTTCAAAGCTCTGTTTGCAGGTTCAGGATAATTAGACTTTAGTTCAACCACACTGTCTGGCCAGGGAAAAATGAGCCCTTCAGGATTTCCCTGGTAAATCTGAGGAGGTATTTTTGTTCTCCTGCGGATGATAAAACAAGTTTTGAAGCACTAAAAGCTGCATTAAATGGTGCTTAATCCAATTCTTGGGCCTGGAGCCGGGAGAGACAGATGCCACAGCACAGAGTAGTACTACAGTCCTTCTGCCCAACATGGTGAGCCTGATAGGGACAGCAGGGCTGCCAGCTCGCAGCCAACAGGCAGCCCCGACCCTGAGCCACGTACCTGAGGGTGACAACCCATGCTTGGCCGGCCCTCCTCCTCACACCATGCCCTTTCTAGACGAACATCACGAGCGTCTTCCTAACCTTCAGAGCGTTCATTTTGGCACACACCAACTGTAAAGCCTCACACGTTAAAAGCCCACAGTAGCCCCAGCACGGCAAGGACCCAGAAGACGCAGTTCCTAAGATCACGATCAAAGTGAAAATAAAATGAAAGAGCACTTGGATTTCTCTCCCTGGACGGCTAAGATCCAGTTTGTGAACCCGAGAAAATGACTGCTGCTAAGATCATAATTGGGATGCAAACAAGATGGGAGAGGACTTGGACTCCCACCCTAGACAACCGAACTCCACTTTGCGAAGCCATAACTGGCACCAAGGGCACAGAGGGACCGAATGACTTGGTCGAGGTTGACCAGCTGGCACTGTAGCGCTGACCCAGGCATCTACCCCTGCTCACTTGACTGTGGCCCCGCAAACACTCAGAGCTCTTGCGGGCCTGGGGAAACCTCGGCAGTGACAACTCCCCTCGCAGGCTCCATTTCCTCTCAGCCTGGTGAGACTGCCTCCATTCCACATTCACGCTCCACCTCAGACTCTCCTCCAAGAGGCCTCTGCGTCCGAGCAGCCCCACCCTTCTGTGGCTACCTAAACCCATTAGGCCCCTGTCTACACCCTTGTTCACAGATATCTCCGTTCTGGCTCATCTGCTTATTCTCTGACTGCTACCATATTAGCCTCATGAGCACCAGAGCCTTCCTGGCCCTATGGACCTCGGTGTCGCAGGTCTGGCCTGTTACAAGCA
>RJWT010030729.1:0-14560 GCA_004365215.1 Cuniculus paca | reverse complement strand
TTTATTCTCTCAAACTCTGATTCCTCACAGACTATCTCAAAATAAATAGGTTGCCCTTCTATGACAAAACTTCTAAGATCTCATGTGCTATGGTTTGTGTCTAGATGTCCCCTCAAAGCTTCATGTGGACATATGACTTTTTCAGCGGTGATTGAATCTAGAGTAAATTCTGAGATTAAGAGTATGTGATTACAACTCAATCCACTGATGGCTTTGGCACCACCCTCATCACAGTAGTTTTGATAAAATATAAAGGGCAGAAAGACACTGTTGAACCTCTTGTTGCTTTTGGTGTCTTCTCCCTGTCATTAACTGTTCTCTGTGCAGTCACCCTGCCTTGGAGTCATCAGTTATGGACTGAAACCCCTACAAACTGTGAGCTAAAAGTAAGGTAAACAAAAAATAAGGTAAGCAAGATATAAAGTGAGAAAGCACAAAGTTTGATAATAGATAGTTTAATATTTGATTTGGAACTGGTTATGTCTCATTTTGACATCTGTGAAATAAGGCAACAAATTGTTTGATCTCTAAGGTATTTTTAATCTTGGTAGTATTTTAAACTATTTGATTATACAGGTCTCTTCAAAAAAAAAAAAGGATTGTATTCAGAGCATAAAGAAAGGATACCTATAATTACAAAACTGTGCTCTTCTATACTTTATATTTTTGTAATGTCAAGTACATTTTATTGAGCAACTTTTACTTTTGAAATTCCAGAGTGGAAAACATAATATTTGAAACTTTGAAATTCTAGAAACTATTGCATTAATTTCAGCCCAGAAAGCTGAATTACAACTAGGAAATCTTTAGTAGCATTTGCTTTACCCAATTGACTTAGGTCATTGGGTGAGTTTTCTCTTTAGAACTAACTTAAGGACAATGTTAATAATTTAGCATAAATTGAGCACATTCCTAGATTGTGTTCACCAAATTATGAATCAATGTTTACTGCCAATGTTTGATTACAAGACAACATGTGTAAAGATGCAGAGTAAAGATAACAAGAATTACATTGAAGAGTAGAAATATAAATAAGATTTGACATAGAGAAAATGTAAATTGCAATGAGTTCTATACATGAGAAAAGTTTTTAAAAATCCAAGATACTATTATTTCAAATATTAGAAATCCTATTATAAGCTGGGCATGGTGGCTCACACCCCCCAGCACTTGGGAGGCTGAGGCAGGAGGATCGTTGCAAGTTTGAGACCAGCCTGGGCTACAAGGTGAGCTCAAGGCCAGCCTGAACTGTATAGTGACACCCTGTGTTAAAAAAGACAAAAGAAAAAAAGAGATCCTACTATATATATAACATGAAAATAGATGCTGATATAGGCCAGTGGTGGCGAACCTATGGCACACAAGCCACAGCAGGCTGTTTGCATCCTCAAAAGCTCTAGAAGGTTTGCCAACACTGATTTAGGCTAATCTTGTTTAACAGTGAAAATGGAAAAACAGGCCAAAACTTAGGAGCTTCAAGCCTAAGGTACTGCTTAAAGAAAGATGAAATACTTTCTTCAGGCTTAGTGACCAAATGACACCTGAAAAATGTCACTCACCTACATTGAACAGAAAAAAGGAGAATGGAAATTGACATTTTAGATATGTCCCGCCAACAATGTTATGGAAATTGATATTTTATAGATGCACCACCAACAATAACTATGGCACACATTTTTACATTTGATTAATTGCATTTGTAGTGCACTAAAATTCCTTAATACTATCCTTAAAATTTAAAACATACTAACCAATTGTGGTGGTGCATGTCTGTAATACCTACAACTGAGGAGACTGAGTCAGGAAGTTTGCCATGAATTCGAGGTCAGTTTGGGTATATTTTTAGTTGGAGACCTGCCTAATCTACATAGCAAGATCCTGTCTGAAAAAGCAAAATAAAAAAAAGTTCAAATGTCTTTCTTTAAAAAAATTTTGTTATAGCTCATAGAATCAGTTCTCATAAGTTTTAAGCAATTGTATTAGAGTAGTAATCTCTCAGAGAGATAAACAGAGAGAGAAAGAGTCTGCCTCTTTTTTAATAAGAGAAAAGATTCTCATATTGATTGCACCTTGTTCCTTTGTATACGTTGTTTAAAATTCAAATCCTGTTGTTATGGCTTGTATCTAGATGTTCTCCCAAAGTCTGATGTAGTCACATGTGGGGCTTTTTGGAGGTGCATGGATCTAAAGTGTGTGATGATGGGATCAAGAATGCAATGCTAGGATTAAGAGTGTGAGTGCTACCCATAGTAAGGGTGGCTATCCAGGATAAGATATTAGGGGCAGAAAGGGGCTTGTTGTTGCTTGTTGCTTGCTGCTTTCTGCTGGTCATGAACTGTTCTCCTCTGTGATGCCCCTGTGCCATACCAACCTGCCTTGGAACCAGTCAACTATGAACTGAAACTTCTACAAACTATAAACTAAATACACCTTTCCTCCTTTAATGTTGAGTATAATGTATTTTGTCTCAGCAACAAGAAAAGTAACTATGACACCAGTCTTTCCTGTATATATTATTTCTTAAAAAGTATTTCTTGGTCCTTGCTAAATTCATATTTAAACTCCTTGCTGAATTCATATTTAAACTCAGTTGTCCAAGCATTTAAATCCAAATTACATTTTTGTAACCATTAATTTAAAACATAAGCATAATTTTTAACAGAGGTAGAAAGAAGATATTTCTATCAAGTTTCTAATTTAAAAGGGGATACATTTATTAAATATTTAAAATACTTAACAATTTTAAATATAGTTATGCATTTTGTTCCACTAAAAACAGGTGGAATTAGGCAAGGCAAGTTTTGATATTACTGTTCTATAGATGAGATTTAGAAAAGGTAAATAAAAGGCTTGAGATAGTAATTAGAAGGTATCTGAGAGCTGAGATGAAAGTTCAGGTAATTTGTTATATTCAGAGGTGATCTTCTCATGTCATCATGTGTGAAAATTAGTAGTTTTCATTAGGTTGTTAACTAAAGCTTCTGAATTGAAGTTACATTATTTATGTCCCCTTTGATTTTAGCACTTTCTTTAGTATTTTGTACTTCCGTTTTACAAACAGTATGAAATATTTTTCAACAGTTTAGAAATGTTTAACTCATACTGCTCAATTTTGACTTTTTAAAGTGCTCTAACTGTTAAATGTGTACGAAATTTCTTGATAATTTCAAAATTTCAGTATACAAAATCTTATTACTATACCATGGTTACATTAGTGAATACTTTTTGTGCCAATCATAAGCAGATATAGGAATGTCATCGCATACTTGATGACAGAGCCCACTAGACAGGACTCCCTACACTGTTGGAGAACATCCAAAAGAATGGCTGCAAGTTAACAGCAACTTTTACAAGAGCTAGAGATTTCACAGATTATTCTGCACTGAAAAGGAAAAGATCATTTACTGGTCATTAGAATTTCCCTTTCCAGAAAATCATCTTGTACTATGTCCTTTGAAAACATTGAACAGTGTATGAAAGGCATCCTCCGGAGTCATTGAGATTGATGAGAAGGCTGTGTTGTTTCACTTCAACATTTTTAAATGGATTTGCATTTTCAAACTTCCTCTGTTTGCATTTCTTATAGCTATTCGCTAAGAGTATAGACATTTGTATTGATTTCACCTTAATTACTTTACACATGGAAAATCTAATACTACCTTCTCTTTGTGTACCATACTGAAAAGCTTTTTATGAACCTTGTTTAATTAAGATGGAACCTCAGCAAAACTGTTATTTCAGACACTTCGGTCTTCTAATATTTGTTTTTTTATGTTGGATATTTTCTCATGTGATAGGAATATTGAATCGAATTTGATTCTTTTATATTTTACTCTCCTTCACAGATGTCAAAATATTTTTGTTTTATGCAAAAATATATTTGCTCCCATTCTATTCTTCACGGGAATTATTTTCTTTTGAAGTTAGGTTTCTCATTTTCAGTACTATGAACACCTTAAGCTACATAATTCTTTTCTTCAGGGAGCTATCCTGTGGATTATATGATGGTTAGTACTACCCCTGTCCTATATTCACTAGGTACTTGTTACATATGCCCTGAACTCCAATTGCAAAAACCAATACTATTTTCACAAATTGCCAAATTCCTCTTCTATAAAATAGGGTTACTCATTAGGAGAACTTTTACCTTCAGGGAATATTTTTAAAAACCAGGAAAGCAACATATTATTACCAAGCATAGGACAGTCACCTCAACAGAATTAGCCTGAGAAAAAAAGTGCCAATGGTACTAAAGTTGAGCAGCCTAGCTTTTAAATCTATCAGTCCCATACTTGAAATTAGAATACTATATTTAGTTCTCCAGAACAAAAGCTATTGGGAAACTTCAACTGTTTTTCAGGTATGAGGTAGAAAGTGAAATAAATCCTGCTGTGTAGTTTGTAAATCCTGTCTCATGGCTATGTGTATTCATAGCCATCTGTCAAGCCCTTACCTGCTCCTATACCTGGCAACACTTCATCTGCAGTAGGTTGGTAGGTATTTCCTCTCCCCTTGTAGTCCATCACACTCTATTTGGTATTCTTGTCTGGATGACTGCTTAGATTGTACCTCACAGAATCATATCTCTCTTTAAAAATTTAATTTTAGCTATCATGTGCTTGGAATGCTAGGGCCTGGTAGTTTCATGTCTCTCACTGTGGACTTAGAATATTTGTACACTGGATGACTAAGAAGCATAAATTTTGACTCAGTGATTTAGTAAGTGGGAAAACACCAATTTAAACCCAAAGTAGATGCTACCTGTGCCTGAGCAGAAGTCACAGCAGTTTCCTCTAATTAGGCCATCACAAGTTATGCACTGCTGAGTCTTTTCCCTCATTTGTGGAATCTTGTGTGTTGCTTTTGGTACAGGTATAGCAATCTCCGTCTCTTCAGTATCAGAATAATTAAAGAGTCTCTGGAATTTTTCTAGTGATTCCAACGGGCAATATTTCATCAGTGGGTACTTCTTCTTCCCTTTCTGCCCACATAGCAAGAAATGTGTCTGAAAAATGGGTTCCAAATCCTCTGTAATGCATCCTGAAAGAGCAGTTATCTCTCCACCACCAACAGCCTGATCTGCTATAGTTGTTGCCTTCTGAGAATTTATGGGCCATGAAGTCATCATGGACTCCTTAGCCAGCTCTCAACTTGTGGCTTTCCATCAAAGACTCCTTCTAATCCTGCCAAGTGAGAGAATGTGTTTTTCTCCAGAGAATTCACAACTTTCTTTCTCACTCTTGCTTTAAAAAATAACTTTCCTTATGCTAGCCAGAGAGAAACTGCCAATTCTCGTTATATTCCTTTTTCCTAGATATATTTATGTTTTCTTTCCCATCTTTGCTTTCCAATTTCACCTTTATTGTATACCCTATTATTGTGTTGTGTCTTAACTATTTTTAAAGAGTAACTTATTTGTCTCCTATTTGAATGCTTTTGACAAAAGCCATACGCTGTAGCATTAAGGTGTAAGAGTGAAATTTTCAAAAATATTATTTCAAAAATATTAAATTAGTTAGGACTTACTCCAGTATTTTTTAAAATACATTTTTTTCTCATTTTCTGCTTCCCTTAGTTTGTGATTTGATCAGTCTGCGTTTATTCATTTTCATTATTATATAATCGTCTTGTATTATACACGTGATGTTTTTCCATCAAAAATGTGGTTTCACTTATCCACCTGCTAATTTGTGACTAATTCAAACGTGGAAAAGCTTCCAGATTTATTTTTTGTTTATTTTTAAACCTTTCTATGATTCTATATTTAAGTATCTGGGGTGTCTAAGTCCATGACATTGAATTAAATCTGCTCAAAATGTAATTTGGTCAGTTGAGCCCAATTCCTGCCTTACAAAATGCCACATGTAGAGATTCTAGAAATTTTGTGGCACTTTTTTGTAATATTGTAGTATTTTGCTTTTATAAGAATAATTGTGAAGCTACAAATATCTGAAAGTATATTTGTTTGGAAAGATTTTGTGGAAGGTATGGCTAGAGTCATGGTTCTCAGGTATTTTAGCTTAGCTATCTTGGTTTAAGTAATTGTGATTTTCATTGTTTTTGTTCAGCATTTACATAAACACTTCCTCAACTATTTGAAATTACGATTTGTCTATCAAAATATACTGTAATACTTTTCAAAATGGGAAACCATCATTTAACTTGTTTGAATTTTCCAATTAATAGCCACTACTGGGCAAAATTTGAGGAGCTAGATTGAGGGAATATGAGTTTTCTTTACTGAATTTTGTCACAATTCTCTGATGCATTTTCTGACCTATGAAACTTTTACTATACAAACTTCAGAGTAATGTTTAGAGAAAACGGTCATTGCTATATAAACAGCATGACACTTGCTGTAAGCAGAATCAGTTGATCTAGAAAACTGAAAAAGACAAGGAAATTGTTTGTGCACAGATCAATGGCTTATCACATTAGTTATATATGTGCTATTTATAAACATATTTTGCAAGTATTTTGTTTTCTTGCAGTGGAAGAATATTTTGATACAAATCCTACTGATTATTCCTTTTGACTATAGAAAATGTTAAAATTATAAGAAGACAACAGTATGAATATAATGATTTTTGAACTACAATATTAGAAGAAATTTGGAAAACATTTTTTGGACACTGATTTATATAATAAAATATTTATTCATTGAATAAATATATACTGATTGTGAGCTTTTCAGGTAAATGTACATTAAATTCAGTATCTTTTGTTAACTTTGGAGATATGGAAAGATACAGTATAGGATGGACTTTAATGTTTAATCATTAATTTTTTTTCTTTTTCAGTAGGAATGTAATCCCAAAGTAATATTTTCAATGAATTTTTTTTAAAGACTAAAATTGCCACTTAAATGTTTCTCCAATTTTTTGTTCTATTTTATTTCATTCTTCTACATGGATAAGGCAGATAAATGATGCAATGTGATGTAATTTCTTGTGCATCAGTAGTCTGGGTATCTCACTGGACAGGTTGCTGCCCATGGAATTTGTAGGAGATTAATGCAAAGCTAAGGTGGTTCACTTTTTAGACAAGTCCACAATTAATACAGTATTCTAGTACATTCCACAGTGAGTCTAGCATTCAATAAATTTGGAAAACATGTCAAGTTCTGGTACATTTACAGAAGGCAAATTTTTGTTTTTGGAAATTCATACTGACTAATGCCAAGTTTTGTTTTAATAGTCCATACTTAGTTATGTCCAGACCACAGCATAAATTCAGTTGTATCTGAGGGAAAGGGTGGAAAGGGAACATCTGGGTTTCAGATTTGCCACTGTACCACTCTTTATGTCCAAAGCTCATGAATTGTGACTATAGGCTGAACTGAGAATAATTATTATACACACAAGTTTACTATAGTACTGTGTTTAAAATAGTTTGAGGAAATTCTGTTATGCAAATGTTTCATCACTTAGAAAAGCATTTGAGATATTGCTACCTTCTGGCAAATTGAGAAATTTGTAATAATGACAACCTAAATCAATCTGTCTTATTGACAAGACATTTTTCCCCATCCAGCATACTCTAACTCTTAATTTTCAGTTTCTATTGGAATCACACATTTCTAACAAACCGGTGCTATATGGAGGTGCTAGTGGAGTGACCAATGCTAGTGGAGTGACCTTTACTATCTCTTGCAAGCAGGTCTCTAGATCCCATGTCACCATGGCAAGTGTAACCATTTCCTGGGCAAGATACTCACAATACCACCTTTGTTTGAACTAGAAATTCACCCATAAAGTCATTACTATTGCATATATGTTATGCTTCATAAGGTACATCATTCCTTTTGAATAATTCAGAAATTTGATAGCATGCATTTCTATAGTATGAATTTTTCTATTCTGGAAATGCCTGCAGTGTTTTTGTTTTCCCTTTGTAGGGTTAGTTGAAATTATTGCAATTTCAACCATTGTAGTTCTAATCTTTTTCTCCTATCCAGTGTACTTGTTGTTGGAAGGTACATCTTTTTATCTTTCAGTTCTGTATGCATCCCATCTCAGATACTTTTTTACCATGTCCTTTAGTTTTAGAATTGTAGTGACTCCCATAGAAACAGCTCTTTTGAAGAAAACAGGGGACATTAAGGTAGCCATTGTTGGTTTCTTGTCTGACTTGAAGGCCTGTAATGCCGTCACTTGTTTGTTTTATCTGGTTTCATATTATTTTGTTTTGTTTGAGTTTATTGTCTGTAAATGTATGAACAACCATTTCGAAGAAGGCAAGAGACACTAGGGTAACCATTGTAAATCTCCTGTTGTTATGTTTTGAAGACCTGTATTGCTTGCAGTGTTCTGTTCTGAAATGCTATATTGTGTTTGACTCTATCTTGTTTTGTTTTGTTTTGCTTTGTTTTGTTTTGTTCTATTTTCTTTAAAATAAAAAAAAGAATTGTAGTGACTCCCATAATTCAAAAGAGATTTTATACTCAGTGAAACCTTACTACTTAAATTACTTGTTATTCAGAAAACATCATTTATACATTGCCTGAATATTTTAATTGAATAATCATCTTTGGAAGACATTTTAACATTGGGTAGTCTCTGTACAAACAAGCTGAGTATCATCAATCTAATAGTATCTAATGACTTCTTAAAGTATTTTATTCTTGTCTTCTCTTAAAATTTTATTCAACTTATTTATTATTGTGTATCCTCAATACTCTTAGAAAATAATCCTGTTGCCTTAAGTAACAGAACAAAAATTCTCTCACCTTGAAGAAATTTACTTAGTAATTCTTTAAATATTTAACATCATCTCATTGATCAGTTACACTAAAATAATTGCCAGGATTTTATGTAAATGCAATAGAAATGTGGCATAGCTGAACAACCCCAAAGCTAAATCCCTCTATCTAATAAAAAGTCTATAACCAAACATGCCTCTATAGGGAGATATTGTCTTTAGTTTCCAGGACAAATTAATCTGCCTTTTTTTCTAAAAGGAGAAACTATCTTTATATTCTAAGCCTGTTTTCTATAAAATCACCATTGAAAAGTTAACTGGAAAACTTAGAGAGAGCCATTAAAAATTGTCTATCAATCTTGCCCACTTTATGGTCATTAAAAGACTACTACCCAAATGGAAAAATTATCCAGTTATGCAGAAGAGACAAATCATAAACCATCAAATTCAAAAACTTTCCTGGTGTTCACTACTAAATCAGCATTAGAATTTAAAACCATTAACCATACCAAATGTTTTAATCCATGCTTAAAATCATTTCCCTCAAATTCTGTAATTTGTCTTTATAAGACATTCTACCCATATACGAAATATTTGAATACTTTTTTGAATTCAAGGTTTCTATCCCAAGGTGGAATGCATACATCATGCCTTTAAACAGAGGGAACAGAGAATGAGAAGACATTTCTAGATCCACAGATTGGCTGGTACCCCAAAGAGTGAGGAATGATGGTACTAAAATGTATGCACCCTGGTTTTTCTCCTTAAATCACCAATTAAATTTGTTCATTCCTTGTTTCAGAGGTGCAATAAAGTATATAGAGAGGAGAAATGTACTTAGTAAAAAAATTTGCAGAAATAAGGAGTAGAAAATGACAGTGGATAACAATTTATGTAAGCTTTATATATATTTATATATATATATAAAATATTTGACTTCATATTTAATGATTTATAAATTACATTGCATGATTTAATAACTGGAAATTGTCCTTTCTCCACAACATTGCCTGTAACTTATCTTATCACACAATGGCTTACAGGTAGAAAGAGCAAACATATATTGTTTTAAAGTTTTCCCTTTAAAATTACAACTCTTAAAATTACCTACAACTCTTATGAAATAATAAAGGCATTTATGGTCTTATATGACAAGAAGGTCAACCTTATGGCAATCTTCAATTGATTCAACCACCTAGTGGCTATTGATCCTTTCAGTGTACCTGGAGAACAATCTATAGAATATTACTGTTTGGCTTTTTGTGCAATTCATATACATGCTTAGATCCTTTATGAGGTTCTTCTGATATTATATTTGTTAGTAATTAATTTGAAACTTTAATTTTCATCTAATTCTCTAAAATTTTTAGAATTATTTGAATTAATTTATTTTAAAATTTAGAAATAAAAGTTTCATATGTGAATTATGTACGTGATGTTTTGAATTAGGTGTATCTTGTGGAATAGCTAAATCAATGCAGTTTTCATATGCATCTCTATTGTGAGGTTTTAAGTAGATGAGACCTTAATTTACCCATGTTGTTTAGAGGTGAGGCCTTTCATAAGCAATTAAGATTTTATAAGGCCATTAGAGTGGAGCCTCTATGACTGAGGCCTAGTGGGTTAATTAGAAGCTACACACACACACACACACACACACACACACACACTTTGTCTATTTCCTTGTGATACTCTGTGTCACCTTGGGTTATTGTTAAATCTAAAATGCCCCCAAAGTGTCATGTGTTGAGAGGTGGAGCCTTTGGGAGAGGATTGTCTCCTGAAGTACTGTACAGTAAGTCCCCAATTTACGAACATGCCAGTTGGAAACCTTCAAAGATAGGAACAGATCTCAAATTATGAACATCCCTAGATGCAAACAAATCTCGAAAGGAGCTCACATAGCTGCGGTACATTGTCACAGTTGTGCTGCTGTGTGCTTACTGTACAGTGCGATAGTGTACAACAGCTAAATCCCAAAGGCCAGGCAAACATTCTGGAGCTTCACCTTTGATGAAGTTCTTTAATTGTAGCCCTTCTGTGTTGAGAAGAAACTCATCAGAGATCTCCTGTTCAGCTTTGTTTGGACTCTGGGTTTATTCCTAGGGGTTTCAATTATTTTGGAGAACTTTTTCTAAAGTATTACTTACAACAACACAATATACAATTTTCCCACCTTGCAATTTCAATTGTTCTTTTTTCTTTTTTTTTTCTTTTTCTCTCATTTTTTGTGGGTCTTCATCATTTGCTTATTTTAAAGAGGATCCAAGGCTTTTCAAATTCACCATAGCCTTCCCTATGTTCATAAAATAGATTATATTTCTCTTATATGCAAAATACATGCCATCTTTCCCACATATGCAAATAGTGCCTCCCATTAGGCTAGATGCAGGTTGACATTCAGGTCTAGGTATCTAAATCGGTTTTGAATGTAAATGAGTTTCTTCAGATCTCACTCAAAACCTGCACCACACTTAACAAACAATAGTGAGATATATAGGATGGCTGTTATTTAAATAATAATTTAGAAAGGGAAGAAGCAAAAGGCAAATAGAAGCCACTGGTCACAGCAATTTTAAAATACAGCTGGTATATATTACTGTGGCCTTTCATACTACTTCAATTTTGCTCCCTCATAATGAGTCTACGTTCTGCCTTCACTCTTTGGGTTCTCAGTGGTTATAAAGGTCATTTATGTAAACTCCATAAGTAATATGATAACTAATGGTGAAGCCTGAAAGTTTTCTCTGTAAGATCAGAAATAAAACAAGAATGTTTGCTCTCACAATTTTTTGAACATTTTTCTGGGCAATTAAATATTTTCAGGGCATTTCAGGGCAAGAATGAAATAAAAGTTTCCAGCTTAGGTAGGAATAAAGCTATCTCTTTTTGGAGAAGACATGATATTACAGATAGGAAATTGGAAGAATTCCATTTTAAAATGTGTTAGAATTAATAAGTGAATTCAATATGATTGTAAGATAAGGTTGTGTGAATCACTTTTCTTGTTGCTGAGAAAAAAATCCCTACATTCAAAATTAAGGAAGGAAAGGTATATTTAGGTCACAGTTTGTGGAGGTTTCAGTCCATAATCCACTGACTTCAAGGCAAGGTGCTGCTTGGCAGAAGAGCAACATTTCATGGTTGTGGAAGGTAGCAAAACCTATGAGAGAGAGAGGTCGAGATCAAGACTCTTTTTCTCACTTAAATTGTGTGCAGGTTACTCGCCCTATGGAGAGTAGAGCCCTCACAATCCCAATCCCAACATTAGACAATGAGCCAAACTCTAGATTCAGCCACCTCTGAAACACCAGCTCTGCTTGGCTGCATGAGACTTTGGGGGAACAGCCACAAACAAACTATAACACAGTTCAATATGCACAAATCAGTTTTTCTCTGTTGTAACAATGAGGAAGCCAAGAATTAAATTAAGGTCAAAGGAGAAAACAACTTATAGTAATATCCACAACAATACAGTATTTAAAAAGAAATTGAATGAATATGAGTGCAAACCATTTCCTCTTTAAACTATCAAAATTCCAGTGACTTATTTGTGCAAATTAATAACTCTGTTCTCCACTAGAAATTGAATGTCTTCAGAATAGCTAAAAAAGTACCCAAAAGATGAATGTCAGAAGACTTGAACTTCTCAATTTCAAAACTTCCTACAGAGATACAATAATACATACTGTGTGCCATTCATACAAGAATAATGCATAGGTAAATGGGATAAATTTGAACGTCTAGAAATAAACTCTTATATTGGATTTTATTGGTGTGTCACCATAATTCAGTGGAGGAAATTATACTTTTTTCAACAAGTTGTTCCTAGAAAAGTTAAGTTTCTCCATGTAAAATATTAAAGATGGAACCCTGTTTCACACTATGTATAAAAATTAAGTAGAAAAAATAGACAGTAGGAACAGAAGTGCTGTCAGGGGATATAGCTTAGTGGTGTAGTGTCTGCCTGGCAAGAGTGAGGTCATGAGTTCGATTTCTAGTACCAAAGAAAAAACAAAAGAACATAAGTGTTTAAACTATAAAATATTTAGAAACAAATTGAATGATAATTATCTTGACTTTGTTATAGGCAATTGCTACTTACCTAGAACAGTAAAAGTTTAAGCAAGAAAATGAAAATAAACAGAAAATACTCAAATAATATTCTTTTCTGCTTTTCAAGACATCATCAAGAAAGTGAGGAGAGCTCAGAGAAAGGTAAAAAAATTTTCAAACCATATATCTGATCAGATATGATAATGTAAAAATCTGTCAAAACTCAGTTATAAAAAGCAATTTATCTAATGCTAAAATTGAGCAAAGAATGTGAGTAGACAGTCTTGCAAACTTTTCTGAACAGCATGTATAAATGACCAATCAGCACAAAAAAGATACTAAACATTGTTAGTCTTTAGAAAAATTCATATCAAAGCTGTGCTAAGAGCCACTTCCACATCACCATGCACTAAATTGAATTCAAAATTGATTAAAGATATAAATATTAAAAGAGAAACATTAAATCTGCTGGAAGATAGAATCATTAAAACTCTAGAAGACATTGTTGTAAGCAAAGACTCTATGAAGAAAACCCTGATCTCATGGGAACCATCACAAAGACTCAACAACTGGGATTTCATCTTATTAAAAACTTTTGCACAGCAAGGGAAACCATCAACAGAGTCAAAACGCAACCTAAAATCTGAGAAAAATATGTGCCAGCTGTTCCTCAGACAAAAGATTACTATCTAAAACACATAAAGAACTCAAAAAAATCTGACCTCCCAAATTTAGAGACCCAATCCACAAATGGGCATCTGAGATTAATATACACTTCTCAGCTGAATAAATACAAAGAGCAAACAAATACATGAAGAAATGTTCAATATCACTGGTCACTCAAGAGATGCAAATTAAAACAACATTGAGATTCCATCTCACCCCTGAAAGAATGACTATTATAAAGAAATCAACCAACAACAAATACTGGAGGGGCTTTGGGAAAAAAGAATCCTTCTACAATATTTCTGGAAGTGTAGACTGGTGCAACTACTGTGGAAATCAGTGTAGAGATGCCTCAAAAACCTAGGATTAGAGGTCCCAATTGACCCAGCTATTACTCTTCTTGGTATTTTCATACATGAATTATAAACATCATACCTCAGTGATATATGTGTACCCATGTTTACAGGAGAACAATTTGTGATGTTAAAATCTTGGAAACATCCCAAATGTCCATCAAGCAAGGAATGGATAAAATACATGTTTGTAAATACAATAGAGTACTATTCAGCTGTAAAAAAGGACAAATGGAGACTTTTATAATGGTAAATGGATACAACTTGAGTACATACTAATGAGTGAAATAAATTAGACTCATATGTGCAAGTATTGTATTGTCTCCCTATGTGAGAAGCTGAAAGAGTAAATAATATATTATAAATACATATTAATTCTGTAAATAATGTCACGTTAGCCTTCCAAAGTTTTTCTCCTTTTTGAAAATTGTTTTAATGATTTCAAATCTTTTGAATTTTCAGAGAAGGCAGATGCAGGGTCTGCACCGAGTGCGTTCCAACATCAGGAGCGGCTGCTCTCCAGTACCAGCTCGGAGGGAAAGCAGAAGCAGGCTCTGCTCTCAGCGCATTCCATCGGACAAAGGGAAACGGTGCTTGCTGGTAAGGAGCTCAGAGGGAAGGCAGACGCAGGGTCTGCACAGAGCGTGTTCCAACATCGGGAGCGGCTGCTCTCTGGTAACCAGTTCAGAGGGAAAGCAGAGGCAGGCTCTGCTCTCAGCGCATTCCATCGGACAAAGGGAAACGGTACTTGTTGGTAAGGAGCTCAGAGGGAAGGCAGACACAGG
>RJWT010030727.1:0-14562 GCA_004365215.1 Cuniculus paca | reverse complement strand
AAAACCGAGAAGGCCCTGCGGCGAGCAAAGAAGCTGGCAAGCAAGCGGAGAAAGAGCAGTCAGGTGCCTGAGCGGCTCAGTGAAGGCTGTGAAGGTCGTGGGGGAGCAGAGCACGGGCCCCGGGCCCCTGGGGAGGGGCCCCGGCTCCCCGCCGTGCGCGCACTGCCCCCTCCTGCACACCGCCACTCGGTGTCTGGCGTGGTGGAACCCATGGGGAGGCAGCTGTGGGCGGGCCAGCCCCTGGCACCGATGCCCCCGTACCCCGCCACACAGAAGGTCCTCCAGGACCCACAGTCTGGGGAGTACTTCGTCTTTGACCTGCCCCTCCAGGTGAAGATCAAGACCTTCTACGACCCCGAGACTGGCAAGTACATCAAGGTCTCAGTCCCTGTCTCCGAGAGGGCCTCCCCTGAGCCGCCTGGGCAGGACGCCCTGGCTATGCCCTACCTGGTGTACCCAGGCCTGCGGCCCGTCCCTGTCACAGCGCTGAGGCCCCTGCGCTGCTCTTCCCAGCTCTCCGCGCCCACCTTTCTGGGGCAGGGCCTCCTCTCTAGGCCCCACAGCGTCCACAACACAGAGCCCTGGCCCACCACTGGGCCTCATGGGGACCCCAGCCCACCCAAGGCCACCCAGTACACACAAGGGCCACCCAGGGGCCCAGAGGATGAGGAAATGGAAGCCCCAAGCCTGGCCATCATCTCCACCGATGACCTGGAGGACTTTGCCACCGAAGGCATTTCTTGAGGGTTATTACAGACTGACCCCCCCACCCCTGAAACCAAAGAGCTTACATCCCCATCCCCTCAAAGAGGCAGTCTCTCTCACTCTCTCATACACGCACACACACACACACACATGCACACACACGCACACACACGCATGCACGCACAAAGGCATCAGCCCATTCAGCCATCTGAGATCCCGAATGTCCAAAGGGAAGTGGGGATCTGCCAGCCCCCTTGGAGGAGGGTGCTGGTGGCGTGGGCCTTCCCTGCTGCCCCTCCCTGCCCCTGGCCATCCTGCCCTGCCTGAGCCCTGTCCCAGGGTGATGTAGCTCAGATGCTGGGTTTTCAGGGCTGCAGCCCCCACCCTTCCTCAAGGTGGGCTGGCCAGGGAGAACCCCAGAAATCCTGAGCCCTGCTGTGGGTGGCAGTGTCCCACCTGGGGCGGGCCAGCACACAGCAGCCAGGCTGCAGGTCACCTCAGAAGTCTTGCAGAAATGACGATGATGAGGATGAGGACGGGTGTTGTTTTTGTTGCCCACAGGGAACTTGCCTCCCAGGGTTATTTTCTGACAAAGAGAAGGCTATCATCTAAAAAAGAAACAAGTTTGCCATCTGGGTCCCTCCTTGGACTCCTGTCTCTTCTGTGGGCAGTGGGGGGTGTGGGCCAGGAAGTTCAGGGTCACAAGCCAGCTGTGAGGGCCACACAGGGGCTGGGGGGTTCTGGAGAGAGCCTTCTGGGGTCCCCTAGTGCCTCCAGCCCCAGCTATGCCTCTTGGGTTTGGAGGAAAATCTTTAAATCAGCATGGGGAGGCGAGGTGGGTAACTGGCCCTACTTCCTGAGTACTGAGAGGGTCCCAGAGTGGCCCGCACCCCCATCCTCCTGCAGCACCCCCCCCCCGCTTCCATGGAAGCCTCATTAATTCCCCCTCATCCTGGGGAAAGACACAGCTGAAAACCATCCCTCTTTGGTTAGCATCCCAGCAGGATCAAGCTGAAAAAGTCCCAGGGACCTTGCAAGATGCATTGTGCCATTTCCAGTACCAGGAAGAGGGAGACGCCCCTGTGAGATCCCGTCTCAGTCCACACCTCCCCAGGTCACTGCAGGGCTGGGTCCTCAGATTGGCTGGGGTAGCAGACCTTGGGGTGGCAGTCTGGGTGGCTTCTGTCTGGACAGTACTGTCAGGTGCACAGGAGGAAAAGGGACCTGCCCAGGTGGGAGGTAGTGGGTGCCAGCTTACACTCTGGAGTGACCAGCGCTGTCCCCCATGACACGGAAGGTGCTGAGACAGGGACAGCTTCAGGTGTCATGGGGACGGAATCGCAGCGTTCCATGATACAGTTATGTGCAGGGCTTCCAGGAAATGACAGCCAAGATCTGAGTCTACGTGGGGTGGCAGGGGAGGGTTGATGGAGGTCATCTGTGTGTCAATGAGGACACACTGGCAAACCTGAATTCTGTGCACACAGAGGACATTGCAGCCCAAGCGACATGTGACACAAGACATGGTCCTCTGTGTGGCTCTCCCATTCACTCAGTTTAAGGTCCAAGCTTGTATCAGTCAGGGTTTACTAGAGAAACAGATATAATACAAGATAGACAACTGTATAAGAAATTACAAGATTGGCTTACAATGGTCAGCCACAAAGTTGAAGAAGGGAGCGTGCAGAGGGTGTCTGCACGCTGGAGGTTAAAGGGTGTCCAGCCCGAGGGCTGGAGCTTACTGCAGGGTCCTGTGCAAGTCCGTGTCAGAAGGCCGATGGGTCTACGACGGAACACTGAAGAGTACGATGAAGGCTGAAGAGTCTACGACGAACGCTGAAGAGTCCCAGGCAGAAGCTGAACAGTCTGTGCCAGAAGCCAGGAGACGACTTCCAAGCTGAAGGCGAAGACTGGAGCTCCTCCAAAGAAGCAGCTCCCAGTCCCTCCTTCTTTGTCTTTTATTGTATGCAGGCTACTCCCCTGGGGTGGGTGTAGCACCCACACCATCTGCCTGCCCTCCTCTTGCACAGGCTGAGGATGTTACAAACTGAGGATGTTACAAACTAGGGACCCTGGCCCCATGCTGAATCACTTAAACTTCTGACCTTCTCAAACTGACACAGTGAACAACATCCTAGAATGGTAACTGCTTGTTCGCTACACCCCAGGATGTAGAGCTACTGAGTTTCTTAATTAAGCATCTAGACTTCTCAAGTTGACAATGTACAAACCATAACAAAGCTGAACAGAGAGAACTCTGGGCCATGCCAGTGAGCTTCTTCCGGGTCACCTCTGGGGGTGGGAGCCGCAGAGCAGAGGGCTCATCCCGTACACCTGGCCGGGCTTCTCCCCTGCCCAGCCCCAGGTGGCAGGAGGTTCCATCCTGTCTAAACTGTGTAGTCACCCAGTGGAAGCTCAGCAACAAGACGGCTCCAGGACCAACCTGCGCCTCACCTGTCAGACTCCCAGCTGCTGGGAAAAGGAAGGTGTAGACATCAATGTTCCCTAATATTATGATGAATTCAGACTCCTAAATGCCACCCCAGAGCAGAACACCACACCTGGCCCAGCCTACCAGGTGGCTGCAGCCAGCCAGGGGTCCACTGGCAGAGGCCCTCCATGCGAGGGCTCAGAGGAGGACGTGGACATTTGGGCTTCCAGGGAACTCAGAAGACCTGCTCCTCTCCATGGAATGCTATGGCAAGGGTCAAGGACCACCAAGGGTGGCACCAGCCCTGCCCAGAGCCACCCAGGACATGGCTGGACTCAGCACCCTGGCTCATCTGGCCCCTGTAACCACCGTGCCCTCCCCTCCCTGCCTGGCTGCTCTGGATGGCCCTGCCTTGAAGAGGGTACTCACTAGAACAGAAGGCCCCTTCCACCGGGGAAGCCCAGGGCTCTGGTAGCACAGATGGCTACCTGGAGATGAGGGTGCCCTGCCCACCATCACCCCCAGGCAGGGAGCCAAACTTCATTTTGTGTTTCTACAACAAAGAACCCAAGGCTCTGTACTTTATAAAGAGAAGAGGGTACCCACATCCTGGTGGGGCCCCGGCTGTGTCACAGGGTGGTAGGGAAACAGAAAGGGAATTGGTGGGTCCAGAGGACCAAGAATGGGCGCAGCACAGGAGGAACCAACCACACCCCAACCATGGTGCTGTGGTCCTTGCTTGCTGAACTGTAGTTTGCTCTGTGATTCATGTTATTGTCTCAGTACTTTCCTCAATCCCAGTGGGGACCCCACCACACTAACACCACCTTCCCTGGTCCTTTTACGTCATGAGTCCTTCCAGACCCAAGCCCAGCTCCCAGGTCTCATACTCATTCTTCCTGTGTGTTAGAGCCTTCTGTCTCCCTTCAGGAGGGCATCTATGCAATGACTTAGTTGGCACCTGCCTGTCTTCCACAGTCATTGTTATATTTTCCTCTGAACTGAGGGACTTTGGGATGATGTGCTCATCTTTCCATCCACTAACTCCATATTATGTTGCTGGTCTTCCTTTGTATTCCTGTGCCTTTTTATCAGCCCATTCTTCCCTGATAATTGTATCAGTCAACTTTCTATAGCCTATAAACTCAGCCTCACAAAGTTTTAGGACATAGACAAAATGTAGATAAATTCTTTACCAGAATGTAATATGCATAGCCTCTAGTCCAATTCCCAATAGAGTCCTCATTTCATTTGAAATCCACTGATCCTGGCCATCACTGTCCTCATTCCTATCAGTATTCTGGTCTTCTGGACTCTGTATTACCCATCAAGCTCAGCTTCCAGCATTCTAGGGTTTCCCTAGTCAGTATCTCTAAACCTTTACAACTTCTACCTGAAACCAGGTCCAAAGGCTTCTGTACTACCTGGTCAGGTACAGTCATAGCAATGACCTTACTCTCTATACCACTTTTCCATATAAGTCAGCCTTCTTTTGCTAGCACAAAATGTCTGACACACATAATTTAAAGGAGGCAAGGTTTATTCTGGCTCATGCTTTCAGAGATTTCAGTCCATGGTCAGCTGGCTCCAAGGCAGAAACATGGTAGAGAAGCTTCGTGGGAAAAAGGTGCTCTATGCATCACAACCAGGAAACAGACTGCGTCAGAAGAGATCAAGAAGAAGAAAGCCAGGGCCCTGATCTAATCCCTGAGATCATGCCCCACCCATGACTCACCAAGAAGTGTTCATTACTAATCTGCTAGGCATATCTCAAGCCAATCGAGTTGACAATTGCAATTAACCATCACAGTGTTCAAAACTGAAAGTGTCAGTAAGCCCAGTCAAGAGTTAACCCAGTGGTCCTCTCCCAGCAGAGACTCCAGCCAACACTGCCATCATGGCAACCCTGTGGCTGCTCTCTAGAACCTGTGGCCCATCACATGCCTGCAACAGGAGTGATGCACTGCACAGGCCAAGGCCGTCTCAATGCAGCTGCCATCTCTCCCAGGCCGCCCGCATTACCACAATGTTAGCAGATTCAACCACTAATGACTTCACAGCTGAATGTGTTGTTCAGAGGTGGAGCTTGTTAGGAAGTGGATCACTGCTCCCTTTGCTCTATGCTTCCTGGCTTCCATAGACTGAGCACATTTTCATTGTCCAAGCCCCTTTGCCATCTTGTTTCTGCCCTTTAACCAGCTCACCAAGGACTGAACCTTCTGAAATAGTGAGCCAACTAAACCATCCCTTTAAATTGTGGATGTTGGGTATTTTGTCTCCACAATAAGAAAGTAACTAAGACACACACCTATCCCATCTGGTAATCTGATTTCCTTTAGGGTAGGTGCCTTCCACCGAGGAACCTTTGACCAGTGCTCAACATCCCCAGTCACTGGAGAAATGCAGATTAAAACCACGGTGAGACTCCACCACACTCATTAGATAGCTACTCAAAACAGCAGTAGCAAAAATGGGAAAAAACAAGTGTTGACTAGGTTTGGAGAAACTGGAACACCCGTGCACTGTTGATGGGAATGTAAAATGGTACAACTGCTGTAGGAAAATGTGGCAGTTCCTCAAAAAGCTAAACACAGAATTACTGGATGGTCCAGCAATTCCACTTACGGGCTTTTAAACACACACACACACACACACACACAATAGATGTTTGTCTACTCACATTCATAACAGCTACTCGTGATAGTAGAAAGGAGGAAGCAACCTGAGTGTCCCTCTCTGGGTGGGAGATACAGAAAATACAGTATGTCCATATAGTGGAATACTGCACATCTTAAAAACGAATGCAGTTCTGATTCTTACTAGAATATGAATGCACACAATGATCAGTGAAATAAACCAGCCACACAAGGACTAAATGCCGCACAGTCCCATGGCTGAGTCTGATTTACAGCTGGAGCACGAACAGTGGTGGCCATCAGAGCAGGGGTGGGAGATGGGAGACACGGGGACTTGCTGTTTGATAGGTACTGAGAATGGAAAAGGTCAGGAGGTAGAAAGTGATGAATATACTTAATGTCATTTAATGCACTTTTAAATATGGCTAAAATCATAAATTTTAGGGCATGTAGATTTTACATTTTTTTTAAATAACCAAACAAGCCATGTGCCCAGTGCAACACATCTGATCTGCCCACAGGAAGCACCCCAGTGCAGCTGGAGCGCAAAGTAAGCTGCCCCACCCAATCCCTCTCCTGTCCACTTCCTCCCACAGACAAAGGAGCAGGGGACAACAAGCAGAATGGGGGGCCTCAGCCCTGTGTGAGCCGGGGCAGCCTGCTCAGCACTGCGGCAGGTGACCACACCTAACCCCGCAGAAGCACATGGTGGAGGAGGAACCCCCACACACACACTCAGGTCCCTGCCACCAATTTAAGCCCTCCCTGCTGGCCCTGAATCCCACAGCTGAACCCCTGATGGTCCCTGCCGCTTCCCAGATGTGGTTCCCACCACTCCCAAACACTGCCTCCGCCCAGTCGGCCCTCCAGCGCCTTCCCCCTCACTCCCAGCCTCCTCCTCCTCCTGCTTCCATGCTCTAAGAGCATGGCCTCCTTCACTGCTGGCTGTGGATCCTAACACAGGTCCTCATCTTACACCTTCTCCTGCCTACTTCCTGAGGCAGAACTCACAGCCTTCCCCTGTGGCCCATGGTGGTCACTGGGTCCTCTGGGAGATGTCCCTTGGGTCCCACTCTGCACCAGGACTGCCTCGCTCCCCGAGACGCTCACATACTGTGATTGCTCATTCACTGTTGGTCCCGCTCACCACTCAAGGCTCAGATTTGAAGGAAGGCGTTTCGCCTGTCTACATCCTGCTGAGCCAGGGCCGGCATTGAGCCAGGGACCAGGAGGGCTATCAGCCAACATCGATGCTTTGGGCAGTGTTCTTCTTTTAAACAACTGAGTTGAAGCCAGAGAAAAGAGGCTGAGGCAGGAGGACTGCAAGTTTGGAAGCAGCCTGGGCAACTTAATAACTTAGCAAGATTCTGTCTCAAAATAATAAATAAATGAAGGAAAGTGTGGAGGAGAGAGGAAGGATAAAAGGAAGGGCTAGGGTGTGTAGCCGCTGGCCTCCATTCCTCACTTCCCCAGGCCATTCTGGGACACCTCGCTCTGCTCCCTGCAACCCACAGACCCGCAGCCCAAGAATAGATGCCCCGCAAGTCTTCAGGGAGGAGCCCCAATTCCCTAACAATCTTTGAGGAGAAATTCCTCACCTGCCAGCGGAGGAGGCCAAAGGCTTGCCTGCCGCTGACAGTGACATCTGAAACCCTGATTAGAAGAGAATTACCCCTTGGCTTGGAGATGGGAAATGACGAGGACATGGGGCCAGTAGCGTTAAGTACAAGTGGTGGCTGAGCCTGCATCCCGTCTCCCTCCTGCAGGAATTACAGCCCACCACTCTCTTCTGAGGCAATCAGCAGTGCTGGGGACCAGGTGAGGAGGTCAGGCTGGCACCTGGGTTTCAACTTTTAAGTCACTTAAAAAAAAACCAAGGGCGCTACCCTTCAGGATCAGGAAGGTACATTAAGATAGTTAGTTTATCTCTCCTCCTATTTCCCCTCAGTCCAATCCAATGAATCTAATTTTACTTCCATAGATGGAGACATAAATATTAACCACAGAGACAAATTGCTCTGAAAGATAACCAGCATCCACACTTGCAGGCTAACTCCATAGCAGGACTGGAGCATCAAAGCCAAGCACAGAGAAGCTTTAGAAAACCCTAGAGCATCCTGGGTCACTGGACACCTGCACATCCCAGTCCACTTCTCCGTGGATTTTGGAAACAAGGGACTCTAAAGGCTCCAGGAAGTCCAATCCGCCATGTCCCCAAGAGTAAGTTCCCACAGCTTCCTTTGAGCATGTTCTTGAGGCTCCAAACCCTCGAAACCAATGGGCCCCAGCGAGGCACATTTGTTAAGAGGACCGCTCTGGGTCAGCCCAGTGCTTGCTGAGTCCTAGGAAAGGCAGGGCTCTTCCATGCTAACAGGGAGCACAGGGCAGGGCCCCCAGAAGCTGGAGGAAGGAGGAACCAGTCCTCACAAATGTCCACACTGTATGAGAACCTCACCTGAGTCCTTCAGGCTATTGGCTGAAGATGGAAGGGGAAGGTTTTTCTCAGTAAATCTAGCCCACGTTGATGGCTCCAGAGAAGCTCTGCTAGGTCCACCACAACCCTCTGCAAGACTCCTTTCTCCCTGCTGCTTGGGCTGGTGAGATGTGTCCAATCAAAGTGACATTACTAGGCCCATTTTTGTTTTAACCAAGAACCTTCTGGACTTTTCACAGGAACTTTATCCTGTTAAGGGATACTATGGAATCCTTATAGAAAAAGATGTTCTTATGTTCCACAAATAAGCTCTTAAATGAATTTACCAGTCACTTAAGTCAAGCACCATAGCTAACTGAAGAACATGTTGTACTGCCTGCCTCTTCCACTCTGCCTCTTAGCAACGGGCCCCTGCATGAAGAATGGTTCTAGTCCTTGAACAACAGGCAGGATGAGGCCGGGGTCCTGAAGACAAGAGAAGCAAACAAGGTGCCCCAGTGATGCTCCCATTTATCCTCTGGCGGCAATTTCCGGGCTGCCGTGCAGGGAAGCACAGGCCAGTGTCTGGCCATCTGGGTTTGTGATCCCAGAAATCAGAGTTTCAAGGGGTCAAGAATTCCACCATTTGCTCACAGAATACTGGGGAGAAGGGGACTTCACAGGAAGAAATCTGGAAATGTGCAGAGCAGTTCCCTCAAATCCTTGTCTGAGTAGTGAAGTTTGTATGTGTGAGAGGAACCTGCCAGGGTCAGGAAAAGAACCACCAGAGATGTACAGGTAGAGGAGCTCCCAGAGTTCACTCAAAGCTGAGACTAGTTTGCGTGCCACTCACAGAGTGGAAATGCCCCCACGGGACACTGGGAAGTGGGTAGAACCTTCAGAGTGGCACCACCTTGGTAATGGAGCTCAACAAATCTCACCATAGCAGCTCACTGCATCTACTCTTAAAAAGCTGCATCTACTCTTAAAAATCACTAAAGCTGCAGAGTCCTATATGGTAAACACCAGGTAAGTGTTGCTATTTATAATGAAGCAAAAGAAAGTTTAGTCCCTAAGTGTCACTGGCCACCTACAAGGCTCTCACAAGCCACAGGTGAGCAGGGACCACCATTTAGACAGCAGCAATTACAGAACACCTCATTCCAAAGAGAGTCCTAAAGGATCCAACTGTCTCCAAGTAACTTAGCTGTCTGCAAGACAAATTATAAATCCACTTAAAGGAATACAATGCTTAGCACTCTGGGAGGCTGAAGCAGGAGGATCATAAGTTGGAGTCCAGCCTGGGCAACTTAGTAACTCAGTGAGACCTTGTCTCAAAAAAATGAATGAATGAATAAAGGATTATAACAAAACCCAACAACCAACAATGGAAAAACCACAATACCCAGTCTGTAAGCAGATATTACAAAGCAAAGAAATAAGAAAAGAGAGTTCAGAACCAAGGAAAAAAAATCATCATTCAATAGAAATAAATCCTTAAATGAAAGAAATGATGAATTAGCAGATGAGGACCATTAAAAGCTATTTTAAATATTTTCATATACTCCAGAATATAAAGAAAAGTGTGACCATGCTGAGGAGAGACGTGTGAAATATAAAAAATAACAGCTTCTGGCTCTTCCCCAAAGTCAAAATGAACAAGAAAGGTAAATGTTTTTAATCCATTCAGGACAGCGATGCAGCCAGGACACCACAATTAGAGACACTCATGAAAAAAAACTGCTTCAGAAAGGGGGCGAGAATGATGGGACAAGTGCGTTTGAAGCAAGGGGGAGAATTTGGAGAAGAAAATGTGTATTTTTTCCTTAAAAAAAAAAAGTTTAATTCGCCATATTTTTATCACACCTCAAACTACACACCTCTTCCCATTTACTTTAAATCATCTCTAGATAATTTATAAAACCTAACGCAATGTAAGTGCTGTGTAAATCATTGTCATACTGAATCCTTGAGGGGAAAAAGACAAGAGAAATCTTCTGCATGTTCAGTAAGACGCGATTTTGTCATTTTGACTTGTGACGGGTTGAGGGTGAACCGTATAACCCAGCAAGCGTTGGGAACGAACAGTATCTGCACCCAGAATCCCGGACAGCTCTTACTGATTTCCTGTTCACAGTTACTAATTCAAGTTGCAGAAGAACAGAAAACACTTAAAGGATCCTGAAAACGAGTGGTCACGTTACTCTCTGTCAAAGCAGATTCTCTAACGAGAAATAAAGAGGGTCATTTCAGAATGGTAAAGGGGACAGTGGACCTGGAAGATGTCCCAGCATGTGCCTGACGCAGGGCTCTAAAGGGTGCAAATCTACTTAAAACCAGGACAAAGCAGCAGAACCCGGCAGCCCCAGGCGCTGGAGAGGGCGGGAAGAGCGGGGATCTGGTGCGCGGCTGGCCAGTGTCAGCGGAGCCAGCCCTGCGACCACTGACAAGACACCAAGTACCTTCAAGACACATGGTAGCTTCAAATTTTAAAACTTCTGCTTTCTCACAATGTCATGGGTAGAGAATGCCAGGGTGGCTTAGCCTGGTCTGGAGTGTTGACCAGGGTGAATCTACCCGGCCTTCCGCAGCTGATGGGAGTGAGAGAGGGTAGAAACCCGCTGCTCTAGGAAGACCTGCAACCAGCGCATGCCAGCGTGGCAAACCAGTCCCTGCCCCAGCACACAGAGGCACCACCCAGGGGAGACGCAAGAGCAGTCTCACCCACGAGGGGCTGTTACGGCTTCTGGAAGGTGACTGGAGCATGCGGCTGACAGCTGACTTCCTGTTAGGCCATGGGGTCTGGTTGGAAGAGCTGAGTCACGAGGGGCATGGCCTGGAAGGGTCTGTCTGCCTCCCCGGCTCCTCCCTGTGTCCCCTCTGCTTTATGTCTGCCACGCCCTGAGCAGCTTTTTTCTACTAGGCCCCTCTGCTGTGCCGCCCTCCCTGGAGCCAGCCAACGATGGACTGAAACTTCCACAAACCGTGAGCCAAAATAAACCTTTCTTAAACTGTGGATGTCAGGTATTGTGTTCAAGCAACAAAGAAAATGACTAAGACAGGAGCTAAGACACAGTCCTACAATCAGGTTCACAAACCCTGGGGACCACTCCTCACTCAGCGGCTGAGCAAGCCACTGTGACCCTCAGTGCCTTCATCTGTCAGATCCCACCTCACAGGATAGTGTTGGGGACGAGGTGAGCTAGTGTGCTCAGCGCCTGGCACCGACTAGGTGCTGGTAAGTAGACAGCAGTCACCAGCCCTGGCTGCTTCCCTCGCCTGCAGCTGCTCCCTGCTCAGCAGCAGCCCTGGGTCAGGGTAGCCTGCTGCAGGTTGAGACTCGGCAGCGCATGCCCTGGTGAGCCAGCAGGGCTGGGCCGGAGGCAGAGGTCCCTTTCAGGGTGGGTACGGAGGTCCCCGCCAGCTGCCTCCTCCCTCCAAATCCGTAGGAGAATCTCCAGGAGTGCGGGGCTGTGCAGCACCTAGGAGGTGATTAGGGCCTCTGGGGGGCAATGGACCAGCACTGCAGGGAGGGTCACAATAAAGGGTGACTCCCAGACCCAGGCACGGCGGGGAGTGGATTCAGACAGCAAAGCATATGCAGCTTCACTGGAGAAAAACCACTCTCCTCCCTTCGTAACTCCAGGACCTTAGGCAAGCAGGGCCACGAGCCTTGCTCCGTGCACTGGAGGCACCACCGTGCTGTGGTCCACACCAGGGTAACTCTGGGGCCGTGTCCAGGGCTCGGGCTCCAGCCCCACATGAAGACTATCCTTGTGTGCTCTGCAAGAGGGCCTGGGATGCAGGCTCCTGCTGCCTAGGCCACAGCATGGGGCATAAGAAACCAGAGAGACCCAAGCTCTCACATTCCCTCTGGGGCATCAGACCTCGCTGGTGCCCACAGTGGCCCCATGCATGAGACCTCCTCCCACCTTTGTCCCTGTTATGGGTGATACGTTGTGTCAACTTGAGAAGTTTAGAAGTTTAACTGAGAGACTCAGCAGAGAGCCAGGATGCTTACCTTGTAAATATCCTCATCCTGTGCAAGAGGAAGGCACAGATTTTGAGAGTGCTGCACCCGCCCTGGGCGAGAGGGCAGCGGGGAGGCCTGTGTACAATGTAAGGGAGAAGAGGCTTGCTCTTTCCCTTTTGCTCCGACTGCTGCCTTGAAATGTTGCCCCAGTGCCGTGCCACCCTGCCTTGGAGCCAGCTGATCATGGACTGAAACCTCCACAAACAGTGAGCTAAATAAAGCTTTCCTTCCTTCATTTTGGGTTTTGGGTGTTCTGTCTCAGCAACGAGAGAAAAGTAACCAAACAGTCCCCTAGCACCCAGCACCCAGCACCCCAGAACTGCCACGTTTCCCTCCCGTTCCTTGCTTTTCCCTCAGGGTTTGTCACCTGCTGACACCACGTAACTTAAGATCCATCTATTGCTTGTTGTCTCTTTCCCTCCATCGAGCAAGGGAGCCACAGAAGGCAGGGATCTGTCGTGTTGTGTACTGTGAACCAAGTGCCTAGAATGCAGGAGGCGCTTAGTAAACGTGAGTGGAAGCAGGAAGGAGGGGAAACGGGCAAGGCAAGGTTGCCAGGATCAAGATGGAGTCACTCATGTCAACTTCAGCAAGATAAAGCCAGGCATCGCAATGGGACGCTCCTTCACCTGACAACGGAGTCGCTGCGGCAGACCCTGCCGTGCTGCAGTCCAGCAAGAAGGACACCTCTGCAAGAGCGCCTGCCACGCAGCTGCTGTCCAACCCTGGGCGGATGCTGGCCTTGTTTTAACCCTGAAGTCAAGGGTAGTTGTTTCCAAACAACCGATGTGGCCTCCCTCTCTTTACCATTGAAAACCCTGGCTTCCCTCGCCTCCCTGATGTGCCCACGATCCATCAGGGCACGGGCTGCAGCCCGCAAGCTTCTGCTCGCTCTAATAAAGCCATTCCGCGCTGAGAGCCTCTCGGATTAAGTGGTCAGTGCAGGGAGAGAAGGAAGGAGGCATGGAGGCAGAGAGAGAAGAGGCAGAGAGATGGGCGCGGGTTACCCCCAGATGCAGACCTCCAGCATGCTCAGCATGGGCCCCAAGACCCCGCAAGCCCATGAAATGACGGGAAGCTCGGCTCCCGGCTGGCCTGGAGATGCCTGGAGACTGTCCCCAGTGTGCAGCCGCCCTGCCTTTCCACAGCAGCCACCGTCCTGGGGCAGCCATAGAGGAAACCAAGACACAGAGCCACCGGCCAAGCCACCAACATACACACCCACCCTTCCCCTGTCTGGCACTGGACCGTGGTGTACCGAGCCACTGAAGCTGAGGTGGTTTGCCACTGAGAACTGGGCAAGCGGGACAAGGGGACATCCCAGGGGGCCTCCACCGAACTCCACAGTGCTACTGGGCACAGAGGGGAGACGGTGTCTGTGCTGCAGCTCAAGGAGGAAAAAGAGCAGAAAAGGGGTGGGGGGATGGAAGGGGTCTGTAGAACATGGGGAGGGCCAAGGAGGGGCAGCGTGGGACCAGGTGTGGCCAGGTCAGTGTCCTCCATGGAGGGCTGCACCTGCCTGCCCCGTGGCCTCCATCCTGCCACAGAGACGTGCTGCTCCCCAGGGACCCACTCTCCTCACACGGTGCCCATGGATCGCCTGGACCAGCAGACCGGGGACAGCTGTGCTGGGGCAGGTGCCCTGAGCCAGGTGAGATCGAGTGAGGACCAGAGCTCTGCACATCACACCCGCAGGCTGCGTGCCCAGCCTGGAGCCATAGCTGTCACCCAGGGTCACAGCGACAGAAGGTCAGCATCACCGGAAGTCAGAAGCTCCATCCCTGGGTCTGGGGTGGGCAGTAGCAGCAGTAGGTGGGGTGATGGGGACTCCTAGGCTATGTGGTTTCCAAAGCAAATGGGTCACCCCCAGACCGATAAAGGGGCGGCCTCCCGGCCCTAAAGGCCACCTAAGAATTCGGTGGGAGGGAAGCCTGTGGGGTGTCTACACTCTAAGTCCCATGGACAGGGTAGGGGGAGCTGTGCAGGCCTCCTGAGGACACTGAGGCAGAGCCGAGTCCGAGGGGCACCAGGCCCAGCCAGGAGGGCAGGCCCAATGCTTGGCCTGGGTGGCCCCAGATTCAGGGCACAGGGTGGACAGGCCCTGCCCCAAGCCCCTCCCTCTAAGTTCGCCCACTGAGTAAGTAGAGATGAATCTTCCCCATAAAGAGGGACTCCGGCTGATGCCTTTACTAATTGCCGGCAATAAAACCGCTAAATAAAGCACAGGGACGGAGAGATGGATCTATGGGAGGCGTGCCCGACAGGACGATTAGGCTTGAGAGATGAACCCCTGTGCAGGCACCCGCACCAGGCATGGATTATTAATAAAATCGGCCCTGAGCTC
>RJWT010030726.1:0-14565 GCA_004365215.1 Cuniculus paca | reverse complement strand
GCATGAAAATTTGAAAATCATTTGGAAGGTTGAGTAATTCAAGGAGGAGGGCATGCAGGAAGTAAAAAAGTGATCTAACTTTAATAAGAACTTATGAAACAATTTCACTGAAGGAGGTGGGAGGAAAAGGTGCTGACTTAAGTCATTTGGCAAATGAGTGGAGTCTATAAAGCTAAGGGTGTAAGAAAATGTATATCAGACTGTACTTCAGTTGCTTTTAGTTATACAATTGTTTCCCATGGAATTTCACATAAACAATTCCAGTGCTGCCCTACATGCATACTGGAATTGCAGTAAAGCAAGTGTTAGGTGATGGTGGGAGCCAGATTCTCATGGAGTAGTAGGTTCCAGGACAGCAATAATAGGATGCATTGATTCATGTGGTCATGAATTGGAGTAGAAGCTATCAGTAGGAAGTTGTATTGAGCTGAACATACATGCATATGGTTACATCTAGAAATATTTATAGATATGTGTATCTAGAGAGGTTAATATACACATGTACATTTCCTGGTTCTGTCACTGAAACAGTCTAGAAAGCAATAACGGCACAGTAGCAAGAAGTCCTGGTTCTCTTGTTTCTAATGCCATTCTCCAGTAGGAAGAACCAAGGATCCCTGGAAAAAACTGCTGATTCCAGGACTGGGTCAGCATGTACACAAGATGATCCTAAAAGATTTTGTAGTGCCAGAAATTAAAGAAGTGTTTAACAGACACACATGTGTGTACACACACACATACACACATGCAAGTACACATATACACATGCACAGACATACACATGCACATGAAGATGTGGGTTGTCAAAGAATACAGGTGCCTGCTGAAAGAGTTCCTGATGGCCAAACCTGGAAAAATTTGTGCAGTACATACTGCAGTATTTGACTATAATCCAAAGTATAAAACACTTATGAGTTTATACAGATGCAAATAAATAATTGAACAAACAGATGGGAGAGAAGAGTGCAGTAGGCAAATGGCATAACTTTACAGTGCAGAAACTTAATAAACCACATCAGGCAAGCCATCAAGGTCAACATCAACAGAAATAAGTTGCGTTGTTAGAACACACCCTTGTCACAGGGTGATGGCTCTTTACCTTTGTCATCCTCTTCTCCCAAAGCCATAAACCAGTAGGGTCATGAGAAAAATATGAAATAAATCCTTATTTGAGGAGCATCCTATAAGATATTCAATCAGTATTTTTCACAAAAAAAAGTCAATCTGAAGAATTGTCACTGCAAAGAATAGCCTGAAAAGACGTGATGAATCAGTGTAAGGTAAGGTGGGATCTTGGAATAGAAAAAAGTTTATTAGGTAAATATTAAAGAAATCTGAATAAAGGGTGGACCTTCATTTATAACAGTATGGATTGGGTTTGCCTAGAAATTAAAAACTGAAAGACACCACTTCTTTCTAGCTCTGTAAATTGTGTCATAATGTGGGAATTAAGGATATAAACAGACACATTCCAGTAAAAATGAACTTATCTCCTTAGGGGTATTGACGATTTAGTCACATATACTGTTTTTAGATGAGCATATATATTAGGAAAGAATTTTTAAAATTGCATTCGTACATGTAATTTATTGGTTAGGTAAACAATCTAGATAGTTGCTCAGGGCAAGGAACTACCTCTGGCTAAAACTTACCTAGCCCTCTTAAGTTTGCTACAGTTAGAGGTGCAATGCCAAATTCTAATCCTTTTTCCTAGAGAGAGTTTCTGAGACAACTTACAATCAGTCTAACACTGCCAGGGCATTCCTGTTTCTCAGTCCCTCAGCAATGTTGCAAGATGCCTGGTCTGACAGAAGGATGGAATAGAAGTTACGGAAAGGGCATCTGAGTCGTGTCATCCTTGCCCTACAATAGGATCAGTGGAGCACCCAGAGTTTCCACATTTCTCAGTCCTACAAAACAAGATTGCCTGGATGAGTGTGAGTTGGAGAAGAAGGTGTAGGCAGTTAATCTCTGCTTTACCTTGACCTCTGTCCATAGGTAGGCTGTAAGTGTTAGGGTAATCAGATAAGAGCAGCAACTAATACATATTGCATTTACCACCTTAATTCTCAATGAACTGAAACATAAGACAAAGGAGTAACCAGTGGAGGTTACTGATGATAACCCCCATGATTGATGAAGTCTCTCTTATAGTGCTGGTGAAAGGATAAATTGGTCTAACAGTTTTGCAAAACTAAAGCTAAACATATGCATACTGCATGCTCCCGTAATTCTATTCACAGAAATATAATCACTAGGATGTGTGCATATATCCACCAAAACACATTCACTAGAATGTCTGGCACTATTTGTAAATCTGGGAAATAGTCATTTGCCCAGTGACAGTAGAATGCATACATGAATCTTGGTATACTCACACAATGAATTATTATACAGCAATAAGAATAACTATAGGCTACAATGTAAATGAGTCTCACAACCATAACATCAAGACAAAGGAGCCAGATATAAAAAATCATGGGCTGTTCAATCTCATTTATGCAAAGCACAAAAGCAGACAAAATGAATCTCTAGTTTTAGAAATCAGCTCTGGTGAATTGCTGGCATGGGGGGAGTGACTGAAAAGAACAGGGTGTTCCTTGGGTGTTATATTCATTTTCTTGAAATTTGTACTAGTGTTTTGAGGAGTGTTTAGTTGTGAAAATTATAGACATATACACTTAAGAAGTATGCCCTTTTACATATATAGTATACTTCAATAGAAAGTTTTTAAAAATTTTCTCTTGATCCCATCTCTCCATCCAACCAGCATCCCATTTGTCGCCTTACCTTTAAGGGGAATGCTTTTGAAAGAGCTGTCTTTGTTCACTGTGTCTGGTGTCTACATTTTTCCTTAAACCCAACCCAACAAGACTTTTGCCCTAGATTTTACATAGGTGCTCTCGGGAAGTTCAGTGATGATCTGTACATGGCTGAGTCCAATGTTTGACTTTCCTGACTTTACTTATCAGCAGTGTGCTGCAGAGATGACCTCTCTCCCTGCTTACCTGGTTTCCACACTGACTTTCACTTGTTAGGGGAACTCACGGAGCCTCGAGGCTGGAGGGACCAGGTATGCGAGGTGGGATCAAACTCTGCAGTGAATGTTTGCACTTTAAAGAATCGCTATTATAGAATAGTAAAATATATATTTCTGTTAAAGCCCCTCAAAATATTGCTCCTTGCTTCACTTATTGCAGCACTCTTGCCCATTTCTGAAACTGTTGTGGAAGTTCTCTCTGTTATCTTTATGAGGTATGATCAAAAATGTGATGAATGCTGCTGCTGAGTGCCATCCAACAGAAAGAAGGACTTGCAAAAATATTATACTGTGGTCCTCATTCACCTTATTCACTAGATCTGGCATCATGCAACTTCTGACTCTTCTCCAAAGTGAAAATGACCATGAAAGGTGAATATTTTGAATTGATTCAGGACATCAAGGCCATCGTGACAGCTCAGTTAAAGACACTCAGGATGTTACGGAAAACAGACCAAACACTAGGAGAAACAGCACTGAGGAGGTTTAGGAGGCAGTTTACTACACCAGTGGGCTTGACTGGGATCTCTCTCAAGGAGTCAACCCTGCCCAGTGAGGTTCCAGGGCTTTTATGGTGAAATTAACTGGGGAGGCACAAAAGTAGATTTGGCGCATTATGATTGGAGGATTCTGTGACATCTTGGGTTGCTAAGGGAGTTTAAACACTTCAGGTTACATTACAAGGCCATCAGTTATACGAAGCATGGGCTATATAAAGGAAAAAATGTCCCGTTACATTTTAAGTTACATTGTAAGGCTATCAGTTATACAAAGGCAGTAAAGACAGGGGTTACACAAAGGAAGAAATGTTTTGTTATCGGGGCCATCTGGATGTGTTTGCCTGGTTTTGGAGTGCATTCTTGGCAGGCTTTATTAAAAATTTTAATTTCTCTTTCATCCCCCCCCACCTTTTTTTTTTTTTTGCGATACTGGGGATTGAACTCACGACCTTGCGCTTGCCAGGCAGGCGCTTAGACCGCTGAGCTAGATCCCCAGCCCCCGCCCCTTAATTATTAGAAAAATCATTTTCAGAGATGTTGGTATTTAATGCTGTATAAGGAGGTACCAGACCTGAGGGTCATTTGGAGGCTAATGTTATTTATTTGTTTTGGGATAAAGGAGGTGAGCCAATTTAATAGGCAAAGCCCTATTTGGAGTATGAGGAGGAGACCTGTTAGTGCTAATAATAGAGCTCCCAGCCATGGCTCCGTTTTCCAGGGAATGCTACCAGTAGGAGCCTGTGTGTCTGTCTTGGGTCTGCTGGTTTATTTGTTCTCATAACTGATGGGCAGTTTCCCTGACAACACCAGACTTACTAGCATGGTAGCAACATTCTTCCTCTTCAAATAAGCAAGTGCCCCCTTGTTGAGTGGTGAGGAGATCTTTGCAGTTGTGGAGAACTACTGCAGCCAAAGAGTCAGTCTGGTCTTGTAGCATGTCAAGGGCTCCCTGAACGGCTGTAAAATCATCCCCTATTTGGGTTTCCAATTGTAAGTACTGCTGTTGGCCTATGCCCAAGGCAGTGGTACTGAGTGTTAGACTCCCTGCTATTGCTATTCCGGCTAAAATTGGCAGCACCATTGGGTCACGTTTTTGGCAAGGCTGGTGGGTATATGTGGTGCCTTGTTGAGCTGAGTAAACAGAGAGGTCAGGTATGAGGTAGACAAATGCACAGAGACTCATTTTTGTGCTTGCCAACACTCGAGGGACCCCATCAGAGCAAATAAAGAAGATTCCACAAGGGGCCATCAGAGAGCCTCAGGTAGCAATCAGAACACCTATGCAGTCAGCTGAGACATTTGATTTTGCAGAGGAACCCAGGAGGCATGTGGCATTCCCCCATACCTCCATTGGGTGGGACTGGAGTAAGGGACCAGGGTGACAGGTAGAGTTAAAAGTTTGGTACTATTTAAGGTCAAGCCTAAGGCATGATGTGAGAGGGCCATGAGGGGTACACAGAGCCAACAATCATCTCCCAACTTAGGATCTACTTTCTGGAGGACCTGATGGATGCTGTTAACTAAGCACAAGAGGTCAAACATTGGGGCCCCTGTGTAACTAGTTGCAGGGGCCAATGTGAACAATGGTGGCTTAGGGGATAGGGATTCTGATGTGGGGTGGGGGGACCCAGACTTTTGTGATTTTTAGGATAATAGATGATCTGATCCTCTCCCATCTACCCAGACACTCTTCTAGAGACCAGATGTTCATTCCTAATGGATGGGGTCCTTAACATTATACTTTATGTGATTACAGGCTCCCTGTGGGCAGTTTGGATCAGATGGGAGCTGAGTTAGAGGGCTATTTGGAGACACACACAGTCTATGGCACAGTTCCACCTGGGGCAGAACCCAGCATCAGTTTTGCTTTTGCAAAATGTCATTCAGGACAGACATCTGTTGTTGGTTTGATACTCTCGTTCTCATTTTAAACCTTTGTATCCTGTGAAATAGGCGTGAGCAGCCCTTCCTGGGTTGTTTGCTTGAATTGGGTATGCACCAAAATAAAGATACTCTTTAGAGTGAGATGGGTCCCATCTGGTGCAGTTAAGAATCACTATGGGGTTTTTGCTATAAAGCTGGGTTTGGAACTCCCAGTGGCCTGAGTCTGCCTGGCAAGCATGCAGGCCAAGCAAGCTGAGTAGAATCAAACTCAGATTAGTTATGGCAGTCATTTTAGCCCTTTCATTAGGAAACACAGTTTAGAGTACTCAGTTGAATGGTCATACTAACGTAGAAGAGAATTAATGTGACCCTATGGGGAACTTACCAACCCTCTGGGGATACTGCCCAGAACCCTAGGGCAAATACTGAGATTAACAAGAGGTCGGGGACTAGAAACCAAACTGGGTAGCAGAACATGAGTCAATCAGAGCAGATGCTCTGGTGTACAGTGTCCATCCAGCTTCAGTCATGCATTGAACTGAGAGCTTCTGGAGTGACAAGAGCAGGACTTAGAGTGCACTGCCTCCTCAGAGTTGTCTTCAGGGGAGTTGACTCATCTGGGTAGGCTTTCCAGCACCGGTCTGGGTGAGCTTTCTTGACCTGAGAATGATGGATCCACAACTGGATCTCAGAAGCCTTTATTGCTGTGAGAGTGGTTAAAATAATTAATTAGGGACCCTCCAGACAGGTTGTAGGGGCTCCTTTTTCCAATCTGTAATTCAAGCCATATCCCCAGGGCTATATATGTGGGTAGGTGTGTCTGTGGGTATGGCAGACCTCTCAGCTATATGCTCATGTATTTGAGAGAAGATTTTTCCAAACTGTGTAAGCTGTTCCTGCAGAGATATGTTACCTAGCTGACACAGGTCTCCCTGGAGACCCTTAATTATGGGTGGAGGTCTTTCACACAAAACTTCAAATGATGTATACCCTGTGGGTGAGCTTCAGATCATGAAGGAGGTCATGGGAAGCAAAGCTACCCATGGTTCCTGGGTTTCTTGGTAATACTTAGTCAATACTGACTCTAAAGTCCTACTCATTCTTTCAACTTTTCCAGAGCTTCGTGGCCTGTATGCTGTCTGTGAGTTCCATCTGATTTTTAACTCTTTAGTCAGCTTCTGAGTTACTGCTGCAGGCCCATTATTGCTGCCTATGGTTAGGGGCAGCCCATATCTGGAGATAATTTTTCTTAGTAATACTCTACAGACTTCGGTGAATTTTTATATTCTAGTGGGAAGTGCCTCTGGCCACCCAGAGTAAGTACAGTACCAGGAGGTATTTGTAGCCTCTATATGACTTCTGTAAAATCTATCTGTAGATCTTCAAAAGGGGAAAGTTTAGCATGTTGGATAGCAGGTGGGGTTTCAGGTCAAGATGAGGGTTCAGTCCTTGCATAGATTTGACATCCTTGACTAACAGAGGAGCAGAGCGAGGCTAACTTTGGAATATATTAGTAGTGGCTTAGCCACTGATTCTTAGCAGTTTTTCCTCCATGTGTGATGTCATGATGGTGTTTCACCCAGGCGTAGGCCAAGTTCTGTGGAACTATCATCCAATCATGTGGTAAAGTCCAAACATAGTTTGGGCCTATGCAGGCTCCATTCTGCAGTGCCTATGTAATTTCTTCCTTGGAGTAGTGGAGCTGCAGGGACTAGGGACAGTTTTAGGGGATATTTCATGTAGGGCTTCCTGATTCTGTACTAAATCACTTGTCCCTCAGGTGAAGCCTTCTGCTGCAGATTTGGTGGCCTTGTTCACTTTGAGATTGCCAAGAGTGACAGTATCCTTCATCATTTGGTGCCCTTTATAATGGATAATGATGATCATCTTGGCTTCCAAATTTCAGTCTGGAGTTAAGAAATCTCATCCTTGTTTTTAATTTGGTTTTCCTCTGCCATGAGAAGTTCACATGCCTTGTACAATATTCCATGGACATGAATGGTGGCAAAAACATACCTTGAGTCAGTATATGTTTCTTTTGTCCAGTTTAGAGCTTGTATCAGGGTCCATAATTCAGCTCATTGAGCTGACCAGTTTTGTGGAAGAGGCCTGACTAGGAGCACCTTCTCCATGGAAACAACAGCATATCTGGCCTGGTATTTTCCTTCCTTGACTGAACTACTTCTAACCATGAGCAGGATGTACTCAACACAAGACAAGGGTTTCATCTGCAGATCTGGCTGGCTAGCAAAGAGTTCATTGGTCAAAGTGAGACAGTCATGGTCTGAGGGGCCACCCTCCGTGGGCAGGCAGGCGGCTGGGTTTAGAGGTTCTGTTAATTGGAAAGTAAGTTGGAGATCTTTACAAAACAGTCCTTGATACTGAGTGACATGGCTGTTTGAAAGCCAATGATGTCCCTGATTTTTGAGTAGCTCTAGAACTGCATGTGGCACCTAGATGGCCAAATTTGTCCCAAAGTTAAATTTTCAGCCTCCTTGTTCTTTTTCTTTCTCTGTTTCCAAATCCTTTTGAGCAATCTGAAGTAACTAGGTGGCATTTATGCCAGCAAAGTCATCAACCTTTTTGATTTTCCTTCTTATGTCAGAGGCTGATTGTGCCACAAACACAGCATTTACCATCTGTTGATTTTTAGGTACCTCTGGGTCAAAGGGTGTATAGACCTGGTAGGCTTCACAGAGTCTCTCACAAAATTTGGCTGAACTTTCATTGCATTCTTAAGTGACTTCAGCTCATTTGGACATGTTTATTGACTTTTTGCCTTCCTCCTTGAGTCCCGCAAGGAGGGCTGTGCAGTCTTGATCAAAGGCCTCGTGGCCTTCTGTCATACTGCAGTCCCAGTTTGGATGCTCTGTTTTCACCCAAGGCTGTGGGCATCCAAGCATCAGAATCAACAACAGTGGTGGGGGCTTTTGATTTCAGCCAGGTTTGGGCTCCATCTAGAATGTGGCAGTGTTCTTCAGTATTAAACAGGATCGGAAGGAGGTTTTGACTGTCATCCTGTGTCGGCAGTTGGGTCTGGAAGATCAATATGAGGAGGTCAGTCATTGCTTGGGGCTTCTCTGAATAGGACAGGTTATGGTGCTTCCAATTGAAGAGGTCAGTGGAACTAAATGGCTGATCATACATAGAAGGTGGTTGGTTGGGTGTGCCACCTTGGGCTCCAGAGTGGACACCAAGCAGCAGCTGGAGATGAACTAGAGGTCTGGGCTGTGGAGAGGCATCAGTAGGTTCTCTGTTCTGTCCTTATTAGACGCACTTATGGAACTGCAGGGTGGGGCCCAATCAAGTTCTGTAGCTCTGAGGTTCTGAAGAGGCCTTTTGCTGTGGAGCACAGACAGAAAGACCTACTGCTTTTGCCATCTGTTACAAACATTGGCACAATCATTCAGCAGGCACTTAGAGGTTAAATTCCAACCCCTTTTCCCTTATGAGTGACCTTAACTTATGAGAGGTGATCAGGCTCTCCTTCCACTCAGGTCTAAGCAGGACTGACTGATTGACTCATAGACTGACTGGGGTGCCCTGGGGGTCTTACTTTATCTGATGACCTGACCTGACTGTGTCCTTTCTCCCACTTGTGGGTCTCACAAAGACCATTAATGCAAAGAAGGGGCCTCTGGTCTGGGCTTCTGAGGGGACTCCAAGAAGGGCTGGAGGGCGTGTCTCGCTGTCAAGGAGCCAGGAGACATTGTCACTTCAGCCTCCAGGCCTCAACTGGTGACCTAAACATGGTCTTTCCTGTTAGGGAACCAAAAGATGTCATGGAAAATAGACCAAACACAAGAAGAAATGGAACTGGGGTGGGGGTGGTTTTAGGAGGCAGTTTATTACATTGGTGGGTTTAACTGGGATCTCTCCCAAAGAGTCAGCCCCACCTGGTGGGGTTCCAGGGCTTTTATGAGGAGACCAAGTGGGGAGGTGCAAAAGCAGATTTGGTGCATTATGATTGGAGGGTTCTGTGACATCTTGGGTTGCTAAGGGAGTTTAAACATTTTAGGTTACATTGTAAGGGCATCAATTATACAAAGAGTGGGCTCTACAGGGAAGAAATGTCCCGTTACATTTTAAGTTACATTGTAATGCTATCAGTTATACAAAGGCAGTACAGAAAAGGATTACACAAAAGAAGAAATGTTTTGTTATCAGGCCTGTCTGGATGTGTTTGCCTGGTTTTGGAGTACATTCTTGGCAGGCTTTATTTAATTTTTTAACTTCCCTTTCAATGAAAGAAGACTTCCAGAACTTCATCAGAAATTGGCAACAACGGGCCAGGGATTTAACTCAGTGGCTTAAGCCCCTGCCTGGGAAGCATGAGGTCATGAGTTCGATCCCCGGTACCAAAAATAAAAAAAAAAAAAAGGAAAAAGAAAAAGAAATTGTCAACAACAATGGGATAACTGTGTTCTCAGTGAAGGAAAGTACTTTGAGGGAGATCAGTAGCAATGTGTCCTTTATTTTAATAAATTTTTATGGTTTAAACATTCACCATAAATTTTTTTGATCATACCATATATGCTGGTGCCTTCTGCATGTATACTTTTAGCCCAAATTTATTCCTGGCTGATGAGACTTGCACATACCACAGCCTGCTCAACATCTCCACTTGGATGTCTAATAGACATCTCAAACCCTGGCTTTTTGGTACCCTGCAAACTTGCTCTTCCCACATTCTTCTCCTTCTCATGAACTTTGTCAGCCCTGCTCTACTCTCGGAGTGATCCTGAGCTCTATTTTCTTGCTCACACACCTAATCCATTGACAGAACTAATGATTCTGTTCTTTAAAATGCATCCAGAGGTTTGTCCACTTCTTGCCACCACCACTGCTGCCATTCTGGATTGATAATCGCTAGCCGGATTCTCTTAACAGTCTCCTAAACATTTCCCTGCCCTTTCTTCCCTACCCATTGCCTCTGCTCATGCTTCCCACAGCCCATTTCCTACAAAGACTGATACTAGTGAACAGTATTTCAGATTATGTCCTACACCTCCTCCTCCTAATGGTGTCTCACTCAGAATAAAAGGAAATTTTCCAGACTGTGATCTTGAAAACCTTGTATGATCCGACCTTACCTTAGTTCCCAGCGATGGACTTCTTAAGGTTCTGTGGACACTCCATGTATCCCCTGGGCATTTGCATCTGCTGGGTCATCACTCTAGACAGTCCTCTCCCAGAGACACATGTGGTTTGCTATCTCATTTCCTCCAGATCTTTATTCAATGTCATCTTTTTCATTTTTAAAATTTTGTATTTTTTTTCAGTGCTGGGAATTGAGCTCAGGGTCTCATGTATGCCGGACATGTGTACACCATTGAGTTACTGCCCAGTCCAAATGTCATCTTTTTCAAGGAGGATTTCTATCATCTAAAATTTTTTCTTATCCTGTTTCTCAGTATTATTTTTTTCTCCTTGGAACTTTTCACCTGTGCATGCGTGTGTGCATGTGTATGTGTGTTCACGTGTTTACTGACTGAGTGATTGTCTTTCTCCCCATCCAATCACAGGCTCTTATCGTTTTTCCTTTTTGCCCCTTTGTGCTCCTAGCCCACAGTGCAAGTAGGACCCATTCAGGTCACTGTTCATCTGCCTGTGGCTGGCAGCTACTGCCATCAGCTAAGCGACTCCTCTCACACATCATCGCCTGACGGATTTTGTTCAGTCCTGCAGGATACATTTGTTTATTTATGTGATTTGATCCAATTTACCACTAGTTTCTCAAGGACTATTTGTACCTCTTTCACGACCCTGAGGAATTTGTTCCTTGGCTGTGAACGTGGGTGCTGAGACAGAGCACAGCCCTCCCCTGACCCTGCAAAGCCAGTGCTGACAGCTCGTCCACTGTAACCCCAGAGCTGCTCCCAGCCCGGCCTGTGCATGAACCTGACATATCAGAACCATGCGAATGCCATCTGTCCCATTATATAACTCGAGATCTGGAACAATTTTCAGTGGGGGATTTGTTGCCCAAATACAGTAATTTTTCAGAGAGGAGATTAAGCTTTCTTTGCTAGGAAAAAGAGAAATGAATAGGAAAGTTATCCCTTCACTGAGTATAAATAAACCTTTCTCCAAAACGCATAAGTGAAGAGGATAAATGTGTTTCACTATTATTTTCCTACATTAAAAAATACACATGGGGCTATAGTTCAATTTTGTGAGTGCAAAATAAATCCTTAATTGGGGCAAATGGAATTATTAACAAGTCTTAATTTTGTTTAGATCATTAGGGAGAAATCACTGGTTGCTGCAGATTTGACAAGCTTATTAGCATTATAGAACAGATTTTTTTCCCATGGAAGGGAAGACAGCACTTCCATCAACGACCCACTATCAGTAAAACAAAAGCCCTGATTTGTTTGTGTAACATTTTTCCCATGTGACCCATAGTTACCTTGTCTGACTAAAGAAAACCTTTTATGAAATAGCTAGCTAGTGTTAAGGATTTAAATTGTAACTTTGTAGAGTAGATTTTTCTCTCATTAATTTTACTTATTTAGACAATGCTTGATTCTGTGCCCTTGTTCTTGCTGGCTCTTTAGCATCAGGTGCCAAGAATTTATATTAAGTAGCACTAATGTCTCTACTTGGAACTAATATAATTATTTTCTCTGGTTACAAAAACAGATTTTCTAATCTTTGACTGATGTTAGTGGGAATAAAGTTGTCAATACAGAAAAGTACAGCAAAGAAAATACAGCTTATCATAACTACCACTATCTGAAGATGAAATGGTTGAGATATTTTGTATATTCTTCTGTATGTTTTTCATATATATGTTTTTACAAAAATTGATCATACTACACAAAAAGCATTATTTTGCTAACAAGATGAGAATGAGTCACATTTTGTAGTTGCTTTTATTTTTTTCTTTTCACTATTACTATCTAATATGGCAAGGAATGTTGGTTTCTCATTTACAGGAGTGTTAACATTTTCTTTTTAAATAGACATTCACATTTTAAGTTAAATCAATTAAAGAAAAATATGACACAGGACTCAGAGTGTAGCTCATTAGCAGAGTATGTGCTTAGCACGTGCAAGCCCTTGGTTCAATTCTTAGCGCACACACACACTGTAAGGAATATATAAGTGGTTTGGAGGTGGCAAAAACCATAAAGGTGATTGGTTAATGATTAAAATTTTTAAAATGTCTCTAGCCCTTCCCACTTCACCTGTATCTGAACTCCCTAAATAGGGTTCCAAATCCATTTCTTCTTTCTAAGATAATGATGACCTACATATAATCTACATGTAAATTAATTCAGATGCACTAGTTGGTGATACTACTGTAAAATAAAATAGCTGCCTTGGAGGGTTTAATTCAGATTTTTCTAGAAACAAGAATTAGGCATGATGGTTAGTGTAGGAGTTGATCAGAGAGCTGTATGCTGCTTGTTAACCAAATAGATTCTGACAGTTATTTCCCATTAAAATTATCTAGACTGTTTTTACTCATGGTTTTCTCTGGTTGTTTCTTGATTTGCCTGCTAGTTTGTTTTTGGAAGGGTGTGTCCTACTTTTTTCTTCAATGAAATTTGTATTCCTAAATATGGCTTTATGATATTCCTCTTAATGAGGTGTAAGCATTAAGAGTGAAAGATTTTGCCCATTACTGAAGTTCTCTGGAATGAGAGAATTAACTCTGAACATGGTAATTTCTATTACAGGCCCATACCAATGACTAGCAAGTTAAATGACCCAACACTATATCCAGCTAAGTGTAAATATTTTGCTTGTATTTAATACCCTACTAAAAGAATGAGCCTGGAATATGCTGTCTCTATTTTCAAGTGGGAGAAAATCCTACTAGTATTAAATTTTAAATCATTAAAAAAACTATTGGCTTCTGGGAAAATGGCAGAGCAGTGAGCAGCAGAGAAAGAACCTCTCCAAGATTGGTGTCCAGATCCTGGAATAAAGCAACATGAGGAAGAGAAGGAGAGAAGTAGGTCTCATGGATACAGGAAGGATTTGAACTGAGACTTGAAGTCCATGGAGAGAGATAATTCAGGAATCCAGCAAAACTAAGAAAACCAGGGGTGGTAGCCCTGCTGGACGGTGAGAAACAGCAGGGAAGCAATGCAATCTCCACACCCACACCCATGAGCCAACCAAGGCCCTACCAGCAGTGGAGAAATAGTAAGGAAGCAACGCAGTGCCCACAAACCCGTGTGCCAGCAGAGGCCCTAGCTGCACTGGAGAAAAAGCAAGGAAGGAACACAGTCCTCACAACCAGTGCACCAGCAGAGGACCTACCAGTCGGGGAGAAGCTGCAAGGAAGCCATGCAGCCCCCTTTGTGCCAGAAGAGACCCTGTCAGCTGGGGAGAACCAGCAAGAAAGCCACTCACCCACCCCCCTCTCCCGCCATAAGCAACTGGATGCGACACAGGCTGAGATGATAATAACTGAAGTAAGGAAGCAACCTGACATTTATGTTGTTTGATTGACTTTGCAAGCCTAGGGTTGGTAGCCTGACCAACTACTTAGAGGATAAGATTATGCAATACAGTAATTGTGGATTTCCTACTGTCCTATCACTGTTTTGTTTTGATTCACTTTATTGTTCTGTTTTACTCTTTTTAAAAGAAAATAGGGCCAATGATATAGCTCAGTGACACAAGCAATTGCCTGGCAAGTGTGAGGTCATTAGTTCGATCGCTGGTACCGATAAATAAATAAATAAATAAATAAAATAAAAAGTTTAAAAAAGACTATTGATGTTATCTTTATAATCAGAGGAAGAACATGAAAAATGGATCCAACAGCTGCTAGATGGCACAAAGAGGATGAATCTAAGATCAATTGGAATTAGTGAAAAGTCAGAAGGCGGCATAAAGGGCATAGAAAACCTGTTGATAGAAGTAATAGCAGAAAACTTCCCAAACATGGAAATTGAGTTTAACATACTGATAAGTGAGTCATATACAACCCCAAATAGCCATCAGTAAAGAATTATTCCACAACATATCATAGTCAAAATACCAGAAATTCAACATAAAAACAGTCTTAAAAGCTGTAGCTGGGCCTGGTGGCTCACGCCTGTAATCACAGCACTTGGGAGGCTGAGATAGGAGGATCGAAGAGAGTTCCAGACCAGCCTGGGCTACAAAGTGAGTCTA
>RJWT010030725.1:0-14571 GCA_004365215.1 Cuniculus paca | reverse complement strand
GGGGAAAATTAAGGAAAGCAGGGAAATCGTCCAGAAAGCTCGTGACCCAACTGTGAAAGGAAGAAGCACACGTGTCACCTGGACCTCCTGCCGGCCTGGCAGGTGCTCCCACAGCTACCTCAGCACCCCCGCCTGCCCTCCGCCCCGACGGCCTGACAGGCCAGGCCCAGGTGTCCCCGCGCCCAGGCCGAGCAGCAAATGAGGTCTCGTGGGAGGAGAATTCCCGGGCTAAGAAGTGCTTCACAACGCTAAACCTACTTCTGATGAAACAGCTTCCTGTGGAAGATGTTTGTCTTTCACGAAGTAGCAGCTCCTAGGAGACAGAGCAGCTCGTCAGGCCTGGCCTGTCCAGAGGGGGCCACTCTGTTTCCCTAGAGCCCAGCAGGGCCCTCCCTGCACTCGGCCCTTCTGCATCCGCCGTTCACTTGGGGCACACAGCGTCTGCCTCCTCCACAGCCATGGGCCCTGGACCGGGCACCAGCAGGGCTCTGCACAGCCTCCCTGTGGTGCCCGCCCTCCCTGGAATCTTCCACACTCGTGAATCCCAGGTGGCAGCCCTGTGCCTTAGGCCCAGCCCTGTGTGTGGCATCCAGGGAGGCCTGGAGCTGCCCCTCCAGTTTCCGCCTCTCTTCTGGGCAAGGGTTGCCGAGCCCCTTGACCTCCGAATCCCCTCTGCGGCGGTGTTTCCAAGGCAAGGAAGCACCTGGCGTGGGCCGCGCGTTCCAGGAAGCTCAGCGGCAGTGGATGTGTGTTTCTCCGCACGGAGCCGGAGTCGAGCACTCAGAAATGCAGAGCTGTTTGTTCTGGGGAAGACCACGCCACCACCTGAGCCAGCCGAAGGCCACCGGGCTGGGCAGCCAGGCAGAACCCCCGGGCCGTGCTTCAGGGAGCCCCAGGTCCCCCATGATAGGGGTGCAAGGAACCCTATGAAAATACCCACTGAACCAACTATCCATAAAGTAATTCCTTCAATTAGGGTCATTCACTTAGTTTTAACAGTTCAGAAATTTCATGTGGTCTTTTAGTTGCCTTTCGCAATATTAAATATTTCTTGGTGTGGGATGTTTCTTTTCGTCTGGAATTATATTTAAAGTACCTGGATCCATTCCGTGTGTAGATCCTGCAGGTCTGGTCCCAGGGACCCTTCCTATAGTTGTAGACCCTCAGAACGATGTCCCCTTTCCATCTCTCGGTCTTGATGCTGATTTTTCTCCGGACAGTGCAGTCTTGTCCACCTGCTTTCCTTGCCTGTCCCTAACATCTGCCCTGCCCCAAACTCTGTGGCCCTGGAAGCCACCATTCCACTCTGCTCTGTGAACTCAACTTCCTCAGATGCCCCCTAAGCAGAGATGGCGTAACAGTAAATAGCCCCCAGCCGGTAGACTTCCTTTCTTAGTTCCCTAGGTAACAGTTCCTGTTTCAGTTTCGGTTGCTTCCGGTCTCTTAAAAACAGCCAGTCACTGCGATGCATAGCTGGTCACTGTGATGCACACTGTAAGAACCGAGCCCCAGTGGGCCAGCCATTCTGCCTCTGTACTTCCTGCTTGCTTATCCTGTGTAAGCCCTAGACCACCAGAGATCAGGGCCTGGGATTCTGGGAAGGATCCTGATCAGTGCTCATTGACTTAAATAAATCTGCCTCCAAGTCCCGGGTGTCGTTTCAGTGTTTCTGCTTGCCATTGCATCAGCACTCTTGTCTTTCCGTGCCCAGCCAGTCTCACTCAGTGCCCTCCAGGCTCTCCTTGTGACTCTGAACAACGAGATTTCCTTCTCAGAAAAGTGGGATGCTCTCCCTTTGTGCGTCTGTCGCATTTTCCCATCCATGCACTAGCTGGGTCCATCTCTTGGCTTCTGTGAGCAGCGTTGCAGTCACCACAGTGTGCAGAGAGCTCTTCTCATGCTGCTTACACTTTCTTTGGAAACAAACCTGGAGTAGGATTGCTGGATTACATGGTAGTTCTGTTTCCAATTTGGGAGGAGCCTCCATGCTGCTTTCCCTGACGACTGGATGGGTTTGCTTCCCCACCCGTGGCGCACAGGGCTCCAGTTCCCACAGCCTCAGCTACACTCATCTCACCTCTGCTTGCTAACAGTCATCCTAGCAGGTGCGAGGGGCACGTTCCAGCTTACAGGCTGCTAGTCATTCTAAGAAATATATGATCTAGGCTGCTGAAATAAACCTGTGGACTCCCTTGGAGAGTGTTTCTGGGGATGCCTGGAATTTGCTCTTAGAAAACTTCTGAACTCAGTGCTTCAAGTGTGGGCCAGTGACCCACACACAGTCACTGACCTTCACCTGGCTGTTGGCTGTGCCTCTCTGAGGTGACTGCTGATCGAAAGTGTCACTGAGGATAAGACGTCAACTCCCAAGTCCAGATGAGCTGTTGGAACACAAGATCACCTTCCTAAGAGGAAATTTCAGGAAAATGCATTCTTCAGAAGGCCTTGGCCTTTATGGATCTCCTTGCTGCTTCTGGGTGTGGGGACAAGATTGCGAGTGTGACCAAAGGAGCCCCCAACTTCACTGGAACTTACACAGAGAGAGACAGACAGTGAGCCAAGAGGCAGGCCCTGTCATGACAACCTAGAGGTCTGACAGCCCTGCACGGCAAATCTGTCACGTCCTGAGGACATATGCACATTACTCCATGCCAAGTGGGCTCCCTGTCCTGCTCTCTGGAACCCGTATTGGATTTGTAAGGTCACAACTGCACTCATGTCTGGGGACACAGGCTCAGTTACAGTGCTCTAAGTCTAAATTTTGAACGTCTCCAAAAGTCTGAGTGTTGAAGGCCTAGTCCCTAGACTTAGTGCAACTGGGGGTGGTGGGCACTTTAAGAGGAGGGACCCAGGGGGCGGTTAGAGGCATGGCCTTGAGGGGATCCTGGGATCTGGACTTCCTCTGCTTCATTCTCTGCTTCCTGGCCGCCATGAGCTGAGCAGCTTGCTCTCTGAGTGCCTCCCATTCTGGTGTGATTCCCTGCCACAAGACAAATCCACAGGGCCAAGTGACCCAGAGCCCTCCAAAACGGTGAGAAAAGAAACCCTTTCTTTTTCAAAGTTGATCATCTCAGCCTTGTGTGACAGTGACAGAAAGCCCACTAGTGCACAGAGTCTTCCGTAGGAGGCACATGGGTATGAAAAGTCCTCACATAGTGTCTTCTCCTCTCACCACTCCCTTGCAATGGAGAAGTGCAAAGACCAGCACCAGAGCCTGCACCTCATTCTGGAAAGAGGTTCATGAAGAGTTGCCCAACTCCTTGTTAGAGATCCTGGGATGGGCACAAAATGGGGTGGGGGGGTGGTAGAACCTAAGACACAAAATTGAAAGAAAGAAAAATGGCATGCATTTCATTTTGTTATCAAATGGCACCTTTGGTGATACAGGAATTTGCAGCAGTTATAGGGTCTTAGAGGCTGAAACTAAGGAATATTTTTACCCAGGACTGGGGTGTTTCAGGACTCTGCCAGGAAAGTGACAGAGTTGATTGATAGCCTTTCAAATCAGAAGTATGAAATGATTTTCAAGATGTTAATATCCCTAAGGTTTATAAAATAAATTCTTTTAGAGAAAATAATGAATTATGACAAAACTGCTTCTGGGAAAACAGTATGCTTTCAATATTCCTCTGACTAAATGTAGTTAAAAACTAGATAGGAGAGGAAAACAAGGACACAGAGCTGCAAAGAAGTCAGACAGGTGAGGCGCCTTGGGGACAGGGAAGGAAGCAGTGTGGGTTCACTGGCTTCCTGCCCGCCTCACGTATGCCAGCTCCATGCTGAAGAAGCCAGAAACCCAGAGACGCCATAGATGCAGACGAGATGTCCTAAGAACGTGGTCTCTCTGAAGGCTCAGGGAAGGAGAAGACCCACAAGACGGAAACTTGAAGCAGCAGCACCCTGCATCGCCAAAGCACCATACTAAGAACAGAACAAAAGCCTGTGGCCCATGAGAGCAGAAACCATCAGGGACAACAGGAAATCCAGACTTCAACACTTCCAAGGCACTGTGAGATGCCCCAAATTCCCAGCCGTCTAGTGCCAGAGAAAGCTGAGTAGGGGGACTGAATCTCAAAGACACCAGCCCATGACCAGGGCCCCAGCCCAGGATCCTCAACTGTCCTCCCAAGCGGCAGCAATGAGGTACATTTCCTGGCTCCGCTGGGGCATAGAATCAGTACTTCAGCCTTTCCCAGCGCTAATGAAATCATCCCACCCTGAGTGCCAGGGGGGTCACATGAGCGGCCACATGTCCATCCCACCCTGCAGTCATGAGGACCCCTTCATTGGCTGGTGGGAGGAAGGTCAGTGAGAGTGTGATTTCTAACTTCAGCCCTGAGTGCTGAGGAAGCCAGCCAGCTTGAGGAGTTAGTAGGGTCTATGGTGTGACAGTTAAGCTTAGTCGAACTGATTTGGTTGGCTTGAGAATCAGCTAGGGGATCAGTAAAGCATAGTTGTGGGTGTGTCTGGTGGGTCATGGAGGCACAGCCTTAGGTACTATATCTGGTCCCTTTCCCCTTCCTTCCTGTTCTCCTTTCTGGCCACCATGAACTGAGTACCTTACCTTCACCACACCATTCTGCTACGAAGTTTGGAGCCAGTTAACCATGGACTGATTCCCCTGAGTCTGTGAGAAAAATTAAATCTCTCCTGTTTTAAATTGTGAGCATTGACTATTTTGTCACAGTGAAGGGAAAGCTGACTAAATACAGAAAATTTGTAGCAGAAGTGAAGTCATCATTGTGATTGCGCCTGACCATGTGATCAGAAGCATTTAAAACAACTTTGCAGAAAGTGTTTATAAATAGGGCTGGAGAAGCCTTAAAATGATGCAAGCAGAGCTTAATGGGTCCAGTCAGAGATCACAAGATGACGCTGGTCACAGGAAAGTGGGCAGTAAAAGCCAGGCTCAGGAGGTTTTCACTTGAAAACGAAGATTCTTTTGGGACTTGGTAAGAGATCATGCATGTTATACTCTGGTCAAAGTCTATCTACATTTTTCCCAAGTCCTGAGACTTTGCAGGAGGCTAAGTTTAAGGGCCATGGTCTAATTGGTGTAATGGAGAAAACTCAAGACATCACAACATTCAAGCTATGGCACAGGCATTAATGGATCAGCCAAATTTATAGTGAGAATCAGTAACAAAAAGCAAGTCAAAAAGATTGAAAAACATAAATTTTGTCTCAGAAGGAACTATGTGTAAAGTTGGAGATAAAAAGCATATGTCTGCAATAGGAATTAGAACCTTTAAAATAAAACCAAGTACTTTTTACAGAGATAAAAAAAGAAGCTTCAAATGCATCTCAGGAATTTATAAGGTGCCACTCACTGTAGACTCAAGGGTATACAAATGCAAATATTTCTTTCGAGGAAAGAGTCCCTGTGACACCTTCCAGGGACCTTCCTCCTAGAGAATTAATCCCTGGGATTCCTCTCACCATATTCAGCCATCCAGGCACTCAGAAATCACTGTATCCTTGCTTCAAGGGGCTCTGGCTACTGCTCAAGCTGGCAGCAGACCTTGGTGAACGCTGCATGATGCTGCTTTTACTGGCATGCAGAATGCAATCATTGCAGAGCCTGAGAAGTTTCCACTTGTATTTCAGAGAAGGCCTGTCAGACCAGGCAACGGATCCCCAAGAGAGCAGTATGGGAAGGAATGAGAATTAAGTGAAAGGTGTAGTGGAGAACCCAGGAAGTTAGAGATGCTGGGAATGCAGGAAGTCAGCTAAGGAAAGCTGCAGGCTGTGAACAGTGCCAGACCAAGAGAGAGGCCATGTGGGCTGTAAATAGTGTAGTCATAAGACGTGGCCATCCAAGCTCTCTGCAACTCGTATTTCACCACTTGATGTTTGCTGAGCTGTGTTTCAGCACTGCTTCAGCCTTAGTCTTTTCTACCCCATTCTTCTTCACCTTTGTAATGGGAATATTTAACCTATGCCCTTGTACCTTGGGATTACATAACTTGTGTTTTATTCTTACAGAGTTTCATACTTAAGAGTTTGCCTTGAGTCTCCAAAGAGTCTTTGACTTATGTCTTGGTTACTTTTTCTCTCATTGCTGGGACAAAACACCTGACGCCCAAAGTGAAGGAAGGAGAGGTTAATTTCTTACAGTTTTGGGGGTTTCAGTCCATACTCAGCTGGCTCCAAGGCAGGGTGGCATGGCTGAGGGGCAGCAGTTCATGGCGGCTGCAAGTGGTAAGAGTGAACCACGCCAAAGAGGAAAACACATCCCTATTCTGACCTTACATTGAGTGTTGGCTCCACCCCTGGGTGAGTGCAGGACTCACACCGCCAATCCCAGTGCTACACAATGAATCAATCATAAACGTTAGATTCAGCAACTTCCATGACTACATGAGGTTTGGGGGGCCATCTATATACAAACCATAACAACTTACGAGTTTGAGAAATACTGGAACAGTGGAGACTTCAGGAAAGGTACTATTGAATTATTGATTATATAGAGAATAGTCATATGTTAGAAGGAATTATTAATTTATTTTTATGACTACTTCAGAATTAGTGTGATGTAAATAGATGTGTTTGGGTATTAGCTTGACAGGGTTGAATTTGGTGGTTAAGCTTCGTTATGCCAAGCTGATTGGCTTGAAAGATATTATGTCCCCCTAAGAGCCTCATGTGCTCATAGGTCAGGCTTTTGAAAGGTGATTGGATTCTGGGGACTTATCCCTGACTTGCTATTAGGAGGTGGGGTCTGGGTGGAAGAGGAAGTTCACTAGGGATGTGGCGCGGGAGAGTTTATCTCCATCCCTAGCTCCTCCCTAAACACTCTCTGCTTCCCTGACACCATGCCATGAGCAGCTTTCCTCTACCATGTCCCTCTGCCACACCAACTCTCCTTGGAGCCAGTCAATTATGAATTGAAACCTCTACAAACTGTGCAGCAAAATGAACTTCTTTTCCTTTAAATACGTGAGTGCCAGATATTTTGTCCTAGCAATAAGGAAAGTAACTAAGACAGGAGTCACTGAAAAGATCAGTAAAGCACATATCAGTTGTGTTGGAGGGGAGGCGATCATGGAAGTGTGACCTCAGGGATGATATCTAGTCCCTGGTTCTTTATTCTCTAGCATGGTTCTCCTGCTGTGATTTTCAAACCCCATGAACTAAACAACTTTATTCCATCATGTCCTTCCAACATGATCTTCCTGTCTTGGGGCCAGCTGACCATGAACTGAATCCCCTGAAACTGAGTCAAATGAAATCCTTCCTCCTTAAATTGTTGAAGTCAGTGTCCAAGGAATGGGAAATTTGACTAGTACAGAGTCTCATAATAGGAAATGCAAATGTTTTATGAAGCAGAATATCTCAAACCCACTGATAATGGGTGTACTGAAATGACATGCCAGACTACCTGAAAAGATTTCAAAGCATCCATGGTAAAAGTGCATCAAAGAGAGATACAGATATGCTTTAAACAAAAGAAGAAAATGGAAATTCCTATCAGAGAACTAGACAATGCAAAGAATCAAGCAGAAATTTGAGAACTAAAATGACATGACTTCAGTGAAAAAGCTCAGTAGGCTTACCTGACACCAACATGGAGAACGGAGTCAGTAAACTGAAGAGCGAGTAACAGAAACTACCCAGGTCGAATGACAGGGAAATGGGTTGGAAAAAAGGTATCAGAAGCTCAGGGCCCGGTGGGACAATAGCAAAACACAAAATACCCACATGTGTTAGCCTGTGTTGCTGGGACAAAACACCTACTATGTGCAACTCGGAGGAGGAGCAGCTCGCTCTTCACTGAGTTGCCAGCCCATGGCCAGCTGGCCCCAAAACAGAAGCATCATGGCAGTAAGGCACGGAGTGGGAAAACTGCTCAACTTGTGGCACTTGGTAAGCAAAGAGCAGGGTCAAGCCGAGAGGAAGGGGCCGAATGCGGACAGAGCACCCGAGGTAAGGGCCTGTGAGCGCCAGACGCACCTGGAGGCTGCTCTACTAATCTTCTAGTCACCTCGCAAGTCAACCAGGTTGACAGTCAAGAGTAACCACGGCAGAGTGGCCCGGGAGTCACAAAGGAGAGGGGAGAGAGAGGGCCAGAGAATACCTGAAGAAACCATGGTTCACACTCTCCCCAGTATGCAAGAAGCACTTAACCTACAGGCTTGAGAAGCTTGAGCAACCGAAGAGCTTCCTCTGAATAAAACTTCTAACAGAACAAAATCCACAGCATTTCCGCAGGGCACATCAGAGACAAGCGTCTGACAACTAAACACAGCAGAAAGCCTGGGAAGCGGTGAAAGAGAAGCACAGCCATCTCAGGAGGACAGCCTACACTGCTGCAGACCCCTGCCTTCCTGTGGGGGCTGTCCATGCTGCCACAGGAAGTGCAGAAGCCCGGGGGTGCTGCGGAGTTTAGCCATGGGAAGAACAGGACAATCCATCCAGGATTCTTACAAATGAGATAAAGAGGGAAGGGTATGCTAAGACACTTCCAGGTGAAGGAAAGCTAAGAGAAGCTGCTCTAAGGTGATGAACCCCGAAGGAATGGGTAGAGATATCCTAAGCAGAAAGAAAATGGTAAGAGAAGAAATGTTAGCCTATCAAGAACAGAGGAAGAACACAACTATTAGACAATATAATTCTGTCCTTCTCATGACTTTTCACATTGTGTTTAATGATGAAATAATTATAACACAGCTTGGTTTTCTTCTAGATATATGTAAAGCAAATGTATTAAATACTTATAAAAAAGGAGGGTGATACTACATAAAAAGAATTGCTTTTTCTGCATTTGCTTGACCTGGTGAGCTATTGTCATTAGTTGACTACAATAAATTTCATGTGGATAATGTAAAACTTGAGCACCCAGAGAAGCTGTACGAAGAAATGTACTAAAAACCTTACAAACACAACTTAATTTGAAAAATAGAAAACTATTCGGATAACCCACAGAGAAGCATGAAAACCAAATAGAACAATAAAAATAGAAAACAAAACTAAAGGGTACACTTAATTCCTAAAATATCAATAACTACATTAAATGTAAAAGGTTCAAATATATCAATTCAAAGACAAAGATTGGTGGAGTAGATTTAAAATGAAAACTAAACCCTTGTTTAGGCAGTTTTTTAAAAAAAACTCACTTCAAAGGTATCAACTAAGCAAATGTTGAATGTAAAACAATGCTTTAATGTACTATCGACTAAATCATAGCAAAAATTTTGTAAATATAGATGGTATTCAAAAATTTGTATGAAAATGAAAATAAACTAGAAGATTTTTCAAATTTAAAAAACACAAAAAAGCACAAAAGAGGAGAAAGCAGTCTGTTTGATCCCAGGCTTATATAGCTACAGAGATCCAGTCTGCATGGGGTCAGTGGTCCCATGATCGCAAGGGCAAAGGAACAAGAGAGCGCGAACCCTGACATGGACTCACATGACACAGCCAGTTTATTTTTGAAAAAAGGCCAAGAGCAATCGGTGGAAAATGTGTTGCCGACTCCTGGCCTCTTCACCCAGGGGAAGACCATGAACTCTGCACTTACAGAGCAGCAGGCACAGACTGAGCGTTAGAAAGGGACGAGAAAGAAACTCGTCCACATGGGAAGAGGAAGCATCGGACTTTGCAGTGTGGATCCCAGACTTCACTCTGCGCCTGTCTGAGCAGACCCCGCCGTGGTGCCAGCCGGAGCCATGCTGTCGAGGAGATGTCCGCAGCCTGTAACCAGAAGAGGTGGTAGCTGAAGAGGGAAGAAGGAGCCCGTCAGCTGGGCACGAGACTGCGCACTTCGCAACGCACCCTGCCTCCAGGAAAAGGCAGTTTACTTTGCCACTGTCTCTCGGGGAGTCCAGAGTCTTTCTCCTAGAGATGCTGGCAAAGCTCCTCTGGAGCCACACACCATGGGGTGCTCCGTCTGCAGGGTCCTGGCTGCCGACTGAGGTCAGCACTGGTCGTGGTGGTGTCCGCCTCTCCGCCCTGCGCTGACAGCACTGCTCTTCCTGCAGCAGCATGTTCTCTCAGCTCCCAACCCCTTCCCAACGGCCAAAGCTGTGGACGAGAGAGAGGGCTCTCACCACAGATGCGGGAGGCTTGCCTGTCCACGGATTCCAGACGTGGCCTGCATTTCCCCTGCAGCTCTGGCTCTCAAGTGGGCAGGAGGCTCCTGGTCGGTCCAATGGCTCCTAAGGCCCAGACATGAGCATCCGCCAGAGCCAAACATGCCTTCATTTCCCTGTTGCTTTTCCTGGAGTGACTGATGGAAAACGTCAGTAGGAAGGCATTTATACACACACACACACACACACACACACACACGCACACACGCACACACACACACACATATGCGTATCAACAGACAGACCTGGTTTTACCATCCATTCTGCAGTACTCGGTGCTCGCCCCCTCTGGTGTTGCTGCGCCAGCAGTCACATCCTCCTTCCTCTTCCACGCCCCTCCCTCCCCCTCACTGCCCTCCCTCTCCTGATGCCCCTCCCACGCGAGGACTTCCTAGCTCCCTGTTCCTGTTGTCTTTCTTTTATTTTGCTCCTTATTTATATTTTGAATTTCTCATATAAGAAAAAATAGGCAAATGGGCCCTTTTTGAAAAAGCTGTTGCATCAGAGACTTTAAAAGCTGAGCGTCTAAGACACATGACAAGGAATATAGCAGCAGCAAAGCGTGTGATGCAAAACACCACTAGAACTACAGCAAGTCCGAGATTTTTCACGGGAAACGCACTGGCTTAAGTCATTTGTTTTTCCTTTCTCTAACACGTGCACTAACAGGCACGGTGACTTGTCAAGCCGCGGCTCTTGGGGCTGACTGCCCCTTCAGTCAGATGCCCACTGGCCTCAGGACACCCCAGCTCCAAACCGGCCCAGACCTTCGCCGGAGGAGCTGTCAGGGCTGAGAGCCGGTCATGGTGTGAGCAGTGGGCCACGTGGAGACCCCCGATTGCTGAGAGGTCTTAAGACCAGGTTTACAGTTACACCCAGGAGACTTCACGGCAGAAACTAAGCCCCCCCTGCTTTGGGCTAAGAGCACTGGAATTTGGGGAGCCAAGGCTGTGTGTAGGAAAGGGACACTGAGTGACGAGGTGCAGGGAGGCCTGCAAGGTTCCTGGGCTCCGCCAACCCCCCTCCTACGGCTCCTGCACCAAGAACTGCTCCTGGGAGCCAGACCATGCCACAAGCCCTCCCCTTCTTACCCACTCAGGCAGTGACCCCTGGGCTCCTTCGGGATCCCACTGACCACTGTTGCCCAAGGCTTCCCTGAGAGCTGTCCATCTGTCTATCCATCCATCTGCCTGGCATCATAGGCACTGATGGCATGGCACACCCAAGGTGCTCAGATGTGACCAGCAGAGCCAGGCCTAGGCCCAGGATGGGAACTGCAGGTCCTTGAGGCTGGCCTCCTGGTTTTAGGATCTGCATGGTCCCAGGGGAACCAAGACAGGCCGATGTGTCAGAAGAGGGTGGCCCAGTGTCCGCTTCTGGGGCTGGAGCTGCGCGTGAATCCCGGCCCTTGGTTCTGTGGAGGGCATGCTTGAGGCTCCCAGCTGCTCACTTTAAAGCACTTTGCAGGTAAAGTGCAAAAGAATCAAGACCTGGGGTTTACTGGATTCGATGACTGACGATCGCTCTAACCCAAATCCAGATTGACAAGGAAAATCCGATATCTGCTCGACCATAGGAAGACACGTCCAGCATTTCATGTCTGACTGCCACTCACAGGTGCCCAAAACACTGAGCAAGTGACCCTCTTCCCCTTCCAGTGCCCAGCATACCTGACCCCAGCAGCATTGGCAAGACTCCGCGTCCAGGACAAGCAAACTGAGAGCTCGGGAGAGGCGGTCGGACACACTAGCAAGCTAGTGGCAGAAGGAGCTCCTGTGAGGGAGGACTGGAAGTTTCCACTCAGTGCCCGAGCCCCTGCTGCCGATCAGTTTGGCTCCTGGCTGGGGCCCTATTGTGAGCAGAGGATCCTGGTTAGCTCTCCCCAACACATTTGATGGATTAAAAATGTACCTTTGGTTTGAAAATGAAGCTGGCAGTGTCAGCCTTGGAGCTTGGAGCTACGAGGTTTCTCGTGAGTCTGCTTGTGATGGGGCAGAGGCAGCATTTGGGTCTTTGCGTTGCTCTCGTTGAACGAATACCTGAGCTTAATGTCTGTGCTCTGGGCCCTGGGCCCAACCGGCACCAGAGTGCCCGTAGTTGACAGCGTGGAGAGTGGCGGCGAGGTGGAGGTGGACCCACCACAGGGAATGGACTCCACCAGTACTTCAGGCGCCGGACTGTGGCGCCAGCTCCGCCCACACCAGTGCCCCTCCTCTGAATGTTTTAAGCACTGTGGCATATGATTTAGCTTTCCTGAAAACCCGAGTCTAAATTCATTACAGTTCTGCTAAAGGGAGGAAAAAGATATTAGATGCCCAAGCTAAAATAAAATGCAGTCAACTTTTTTCTTTCTTTATTAGATTTTAGTGGAATTATTATAATAATTAAGCTTTTCATTAATTTTTTCATGCTTATTGAGTTACAGTTCCCTGCAGATTTGAATTATATTTAATGTGTAATTACAGCAGTCCATTTTTGGAAGGAAATTTGCATGTGGAGATGTGGGATTTCACCGAGGTCTCTCAAATCAAAAACGAGTGAGGTAACTGAATTGCTCTCCGTGGCCACCCCAGGGTGGCCTCTTCGCAGCTCCACCTGGCGCCCAGAATCATCAGCCACCTCTGGATTCAGGCCTTGCTAACTCTACTGTGATCCACTGTGTTGTGGTCATAGCTGCCTGGGACGCAGCGGTCCTTGTCATTGTCCTGTGCATTCTGAGCTGACCAGCAGCACGTGGTCACAGACCCTGGTAGCTCCACACACGTGGTCCCTGACCACACAGGGGCACAGACTGGGTGCAGCCCCAGCCCCAGCTGGGCTCAGTCTCACCCAGGGACAGGCAGAGCTGGGGTGGCGGGGTCCTACACAGCCTGCCCCCCAGCACACTCCTTTCTCAGCCCCTAAAGTGCTGCTCCCCAGGGCCGCAAGAATGGCGGACCTGACCTCAGGCCACTGTGGGCCACGCCCATCAAGAAGTCACCGTGGCTCCTCCACGCCCTGGGCTTTCTCCTCCGCTTCACCCTCTGCTGGCCCCTGTGTCCCTGGTGCTCACTCGAACCCTGCCTCCTACCATAGCATTCTGAAAAGAACCTGCTTGTTGCTGTGACAAGGGCCATGGTGACTCCTGGTGGCGAGGGTGACACAGCACGCACTTTGAGGAAATGGCTCATGCGAATTCTCTTTCAAAGCTCTACACCCACGCTGGTCATGCACAGTGCGGGGCAGTCGTGGGATCGGATGTGGAGCGGAGGTGGCGGCCTTGGCTGGGGACCACCCCACGGATAGCTCTGCAGCAGCAGGTGCTAGGACCCCTCGGCCACGTGAGTAAGCCACGCCCAGGCTGGGCCAGGAAAGCTCTGGAAGCCAGATGGTGCCCAGCTGCACTGATCCGTCTGTGCGCCCCCTGTAGAGCAGACTGAGGGCCACAGACGCCCCCTGGAGAGCAGCTGGAGGGCCAGGGTGGAGGGCTTGGCCAGGGTCATCGTAAGCGGATGGAAAGGGCACCCGGGTTGGTCAAATGTTTGCAAAAGGCTTTTTTCTAACAGTTGGTTCTTAAGTTGTTTACTTTATTGGAGACTCACCTGAACATCCCCAGAGTATCCCTCTCTGCAAAGTGTGTGGCCGGGCACAGGACCCAGAGGACACATGCGTTTATCCTCCCCAGGGTGGGCTGGTTCCAGGAGGGCCCTCACTGCGTACAAAATGCACACACCAACCCTTAATGTGAAAAAGTCTGAAGTCTCAAAGAATATATTTGCTGACATTTAAAATACAGCAATTTATAGGTAAAATAAGCCAGTATTTGTTCCTCCATGGAAAAAAATTGCAGCAGTGACACCTGCCGTTTCTCCCATAGGTAAATGAAAAGAATCAGGCTTTGTGAGCTGGCTTCCTGGCCTTTGTCACAGCGGAAGGAAGGTCGGAGGGTCTGAGGGTGTGCCTGTGTCCACACCCAGGCTGACAGAGGGAAGAAGGGACTCTCCTTCAGCTCCAGTTAGCAAAACCAAACCCAGAGCAGGACACAGCTCCATCAGGAACCAACACAAGCGCATTTCAGGTTTTCCTCAACAGTAGTTACAACAATTGACAAATCAATAATTTAATGGCATTTAAAACCAATGCAGGATCTCAGCAGACGTACTTTCAGACTCAAGAATTTCTCTGAGTCAGTCCAGGTCCAGTAGTGGTCGGGGCCCAGCACTGACTTGCACCGCACTGGTCTCCTCCTGTGTCCCAGAAAACCCTTTCAGGTGCCTGGGCCTCCCTCTCCTTCCCACCCAACCCAGGCCAAGTCTTACTTAAAACAGGGGCAACAGAGGCGCCACTCCAAGGTCTCCGGCAGGCAGGAGGGCTAGGGCCACTCTTGTGCGGGGTGAACTTGCACTGCTTTTCCCCCAGGCCTTGGGGACATGAGGATACACCTCCCAGGACAAGGCCTAGCCTGCAGGCACTGCTGCTCCCTCCTTGGTACCCTGGGGGC
>RJWT010030724.1:0-14552 GCA_004365215.1 Cuniculus paca | reverse complement strand
TAAGTGCCTGCCTGGCAAGTGCAAGGTCGTGAGTTTGATCCTGGTGCCGCCAAAAAAAACACCAAAAAACAGCATCCTGATCAAATAGTTAAGACTTTCTTTTGTTCTAGCAAAGCCTTTTTCTCTTTTCTTCTTTTTTCTGCATTGGATATTGAACCCCAGGCCTTGCACATGCTTGGCAAATGCTCTACCAGTGAATTACAGTCCCAGCCCTTTTTACTTTTGAGACAAGGTCTCACTAAGTTGCCCAGGTTGGCCGTTAACTTGTGATTCTCCTGTCTCAGTCTCCTGAGTAGCCGCAATTGCAAATACTGTTTCCTACTGTCTGGCACAAAGACCATTATTAATCTGAAAAAGACACTACTGAAAAGAGACAAAGTCATTAGAAAACCAGATAACTACATTAAAAATTGCTATATTCCAGAAAGTCTCCTTGCTGAGCATGGTGGCACATGCTTGTAATGGCAACGCTTGGAAGGTTGAGGTAGGAAGATTGCTGTGAGTTCGAGGTGGGCCTGGGCTACATACTGAGCTCAAGGCAGGCTGAACGACACAGTAAGACCCTATCTCAAAACAACAACAGGCTCTCTCCCTCTTCCTCCCTCTCTTCCTCCCCCCTCCCTCTTTCTCCCATTCTCTCCCTTCCTCTCTTTTCCTCTCACCCTCTTTCTCCCATTTTCTCACCTTCCCTTCCTTTCCTTCCCTCTTTCCCTCTCACTGCTTTTGAAAAAAAAAGAAGATTAAAAATAATAATAAAAATTAAAATTTAAAAAACTAAACAAACGAAAATCTCTCATTAACAGCTGGGCATGGTGGTGGTGAGACAAGATCACCATGAATCTGAGGCCAGCCTGGGTTACACAGTGAGTTCAAGGCCAGCCTGAAATACGTAGAGACCCTGTCTCAAAACAAACAAACAAACAAACAAACAAACAAACAAACCCACCAAAAACTAAAAAAGCCTTCCCACTGCATACATAATTGTCATAAGAAAATACAATCTAGCCTTAAGACAATGCATGCCATATAGCAAAGAGTCAATAAGCACTAACTAAACACATCTATGTGCATGTGTATGGAACTAGGGATTTGAACCCCAGGTCTTCCAACTAAGCTACATTCTCAGTCCCTTTTCTATTTTGATACAGGGTCTTTAATAAGTGAGTAAGTTGCCCAGGTTGGGCTCAAACTTGTGATCCTCCTGCCTTAGCCCCCACAGTGCTAGGATTACAGATGTGTACTACCATTCCAGGGTGCTGAATAAATTCTGAATTGATTCAACACTTACAACAGTGCCTGCTGTACAAAAAGCAGAAGCCTAGAAAACGATCATAAATATATACTACATGTCTACCATGAATACACACTACGGGATTTTAAGGTTCAACAAAACTATACCTGATTGAATAAAATTTGTCCTTTTTTTACCACAGTGGCACAGGCCTACAATCTTAGCACTCTGGGAGGTTTAGGCAGGAGGATCACAAGTTTGAACCCAGCCTGGGAAACTTACGCATTTATCAAAACTCTGTATCAAAATGAAAAAACAGGCCGGGATATAACTCAGTGCAAAAGCCCTGGGTTCAATCCCAATAATACAAAGAAAATAAATATATAAAATTTTTAAAAAAATTTTAAATGAACATAAAAAAAGGAGTCCTTTTCTTAATACCTCAAAACTTTAAGATTATTTTTAAAAACTGGGCCTGGTGGCGCACACTTGTAATACTAGCACTCAGGAGTCTGGAGACAGGAGGATTGTTGCGAGTTCGAGACCAGCCTGGGCTACAAAGTGAGCTCAAGGCCAGCATGAACAGCATAGGGAGACCCTGTCTCAAAAAGACAAGGGCTGGGGATTTAGCTCAGAGGCCTAAGCACCTGCCTGGCAAGTGCAAGGTCATGAGTTTAATCCCTGGTGCCGCAAAAAAAAAGATTTTTTTAAAATGCTACTTATTTGAAATGTATCTCATCTGCTGAATGTCTACAAGTAAATATGTCTATAAGTAAATATATATTTACTTAGTATATTTAGTGTATCTACCAAGCTCTCAAAATCTTTTAAAAATTTTTATTAGTGCATGTTTGCAGTACATAATTACATTCACCATAGGGAGTTGGCACATGTTTACAACACATCTTAATTCTTTTTATTTTTCCTTCTCTCTTCTCTCCCTCTCTTGTTCCCCTTCCTCAAAATCTTCTTAATCTATTCTAGAGATAAATTTCTGAGTCTTCTGTGCCAGCACAAGAGACTGCTGGCATCTAAGAATTCCGATCTTTGTGGGCTAGCAGATGACTGAACAACCCAGAGAACTACAAAGACAACACAGAACACAGTAATTTATGCTGTGTTTTTCTAATTTCAAATGGAACTATGTTCCAAAGTTATTCTGTTCTAATTCTTTATGTGTCCTCCCTCCCAACAATCACATGGTCTTGTTGGAAGCTATGTAGGACCAGAGATAAATAATTGTTCCCTCAGAGAGACCCATTTTTATATTCACTGTAGCCTCACAGCATTTGTACTCTGAGTACCAGCATTTCAATGAATGCTTATGTACTCAGTCCCTTAAAGAACATGAAATATAAGAAAACTCAGAAATTAATTCAGACAACTTCGACTACTCACCTGGTGAAGTAACATGAGATGTTCTCTCATTTGGGTATTTCTCTTGCATGGCCATGTAAAATTAAGGAATAACTGTAAAATTAAAGAATAATCCATCAGATCTCTCCAGGATCTTAATTTCCTGTAAATCAGTTCCCATTCAGCTGAAACTGTCAAACTCATTCTAAGGCTATATGAGTTAACAAACTCGATTCTTTGTACTACAGTATACTCATTCTCACAACATGCTTCTAATCAGACTGGGGGTCAGGGGTGTGTTTCTCTCACACATCACATAAGCAGTTCTGCAGAGGACACCAGCCAGGTATCTTCTAACTCAATTATGACACTATCTACCTAGAGATAGCATCAGATTCCACAGACTGAAGCTTCAGTCCCACAAGACTATCCCACCTCAAGTACCAACAGTGACCTCCCTCCCAGTTGTTTTACCTGTGCTTCAGACCAGCTAGCTATAAATTAGGGTTCCTGGCCAGGCATAAGTGGCATATCCTTGTAATCCAGCACTTTGGGAAACTGAGGTGGCAGAATAACAATCTGAGCCAGCGTGAGCAATTCAGTGAGATCCTGTCTCAAGGCGTGGGGGCGGGGGTTTACCTCTGGATGTAGCTTAGTGTAAAAGCCTTGGGTTTAATCTCCAGTACTGCAAAAACCAAGAACCTTCCATGACCCCCTCCCTCCTCTTAGGATACTAGAGTAGCTAGCATTTGCACAGGGCAAAGCATGTGGGGCATGGTTTACAGCTTCCATGCTGTCTTGGCTATGCCATTCTCTAAGTCCCTCCACACCTTTAGCTTTCCAGAAGCTCTCACAATCTTGTCTTTTTGGGTTTTTATGGGGGCACCTGACAGACTAGTTATATTATTACTTAGGCGACTCTGATTAAATCACTGTTCAGCTTAACCTCTGGCCACTACTCTCCCCAAAAGTTGGGGTTGCAAGTATCAATCCTCAAATTTTGTCTTGTTCTTCCTAATGACCAGCCCCATCCTGAAGCTACTCAGGAGTGGCCAGTCAACTGTCAACTTATTGGCATACAAGGATTTTATGGCTATGCCCGGAGACATGACGGAGAACAAATACATATTTACAATATCACAACCATATGTAGTATTCAAGTATTCACACTTTTACTCCTCAGAGTATTTTAAAAAGCAAACATCCAGGCATGCTGGCATACACCTGTACCCCCAGCCTTTGGGAGGTTGAGGCAGCAGGATCACTGTAAGTTCGAGGCCAGCCTGAACAACATGGCAAGATCCTGTCTCAAAAAACCAGCGAGAGGCCAGACGTGGTGGTACATGCCTGTAATTCCAGCACTCAGAAGGCTAAGGCAGGAGGATCCCAGTGAGTTCAAGGTCAGCCTGGGCTACAAAGTGAGTTCAAGGCCAGTCTGAACTGCATAACGAAACCCTGTCTCAAAAAAACAAAACGAAAAAAACAAACAAAAAAACCCCCAGAGAGACAGACAGACAGATAGATGGACAAAGAGACACAGGAAGAGAGGAAGATGGACACTGAGAAAAGTAGGGTAGGATACTGAGAGCTGGCTGTTATCCTATTTCTTTTCCTAAAGCAAGCAGAGAAAACCCAGAACTGAACGGATTCCCAATACAGGTTCCAGAACCCTTCCAACTGTTACAACATTACAAAATAGTACTACTTTTTTTTTTTTGGTACCCAGGAATTGAACTCACGGCTTCACACTTGCCAGGCAGGCACTGTGCCACTGAATTATATCCCTGACCCAAAATAGTATTACTTGTAATTAAACTTTGTCATGGAACTTCTGAGCCATGGGATACCTGATGGGAGGCATGGGATGCAGAAAGAACTAAAGAAACAAACCAACAGTGAAACATTATAGTCACAATTATGATTAACATAAAGCAAACCCCTGGTTCCACCAGTAATAAATACAACTTCAATACGTAGCTGGGACACATGGTTTTTTTTCCCATTTTCCCCTTCTCTTAAAACATTTATGTTTAAGGGTAGAGGCTGATAACTCACCAGAGACTAATTACTATTTGCGTAAATAAAAGCTTTAGTTATTACTAGCAATGACAAACAGTATCATATTTTCATGCTTGCAAGATTATACAGTGAAGTTCAGAGCACTGACTTAGATCTGACTTGATTTAAAGCCTGAACAAATAAGCCTGAGCACACTAAACTTCCAGTTAGCCATTTATTAGCTATGCAATCTTGGGTAAATTTCTTAATATAGCTGTGCCTCGGTTTCTTCATATGAAAATGATGAGTAGCTGAGACCACAGCATTACAGGTTGTGCACCACCATACCAGGTTAAGAGGTATGAATTTAAACTTTGAATTAATAAGCACTTCAAAAGAATTTGGGACAATCCACAGAACAATTTTTGGAGAGGAAATTCAACTGTGCATGAAATTTTTAAAAGGTCAAATGTACTAATTCTCTAATGTACTTTACTGACCCCTACAGTTTTATCTTGGTAACAACAACCCCAATGGTCACTAATTCACTGCATCCATAACAGATATGCTACCATCCTCCAAAATGTCACTTCTTTACATACACACAAGGTGAAAGAAACTTTGTTCAGTAATAAAATCTTCAACTGATGGCTAGTATCACTTATGGCTAGACAATTTATAGCTAAATTAATGACAATACAGATGATTACCTACCTACTGGTGATTCCTTTCCTATCAAAATTTTTTCCTTGCTAGGCTTGATGGAGTAAATCTCAAATCCCAGCCATCTGGGAAGTTGAGACAAGAGGAGCTCCAGTTTGAAGCCTGTCTGGGAAACTTAGTAAGACTGTGTCTTAAAAACAGAGGGATGAGCCAGGCCTGGTGGCGCACGCTTGTAATTCCAGTATGCGGGAGGCTGAGACAGGAGGATTATTGTGAGTTCAAGACCAGCCTGGGCTACAAAGTGAGCTCAAGGCCAGCCTGAACAGCATAGTGAGACTCTGTCTCAAAAAGACAAGGGCTGGGGATTTAGCTCAGTGGCCTAAGCACCTGCCTGGCAAGTGCGAGGTCGCAAGTTCAATCCCCGGTGCCACAAAAAAACCAAAAACAAAACAAAAAACAGAGGGATGGGGTGGGATTTGGGGCCAGGTATGGTGGTGCCTATCTGTAATCCCAGCACTCTAGAAAGGTGAGGTAGAAGACTGAAAGTTCAACCTGGATGACTTAGTGAGACTCTGTCTCAACAAAAGAGAGGAGGGGTAGCTGGGGCTGTAGCTCAGTGTGAAGGTCCTAGGTTCAATCCCCAGTACCAACAAAACAAACAGTAGGGAGGCTGAGGCAGGAGGATCTCAAGTTCAAACCCATACTGGGCAACTTAAAGACAGAGACATTTTTGTCTTAAAGACATTTTGCCCCAAAGACAAAAAAAATTTTACAATAAGCTTGGAATGCAGCTAAGTGGAAAGGTCCTCCATACAATCCCCCAGTACTGAAAAACAAACACAGTTTCTTTACGTCTTTCTTTAAAGGTTAACAAAATAGCCCAACAGATTCACTTTTCCAAATTCAGATGAGTTGTGAATAAGGTGACAAGAGAACTCTCAGTTATAACTCAGTAACTCTATTCTTAGGTACACCGTAATCCATCTGTATCTGTAAAGGATTGGTTCTAGAAACTCTTACAGATACAAAAATCCACAGATACTTGAGTACATTACACAGAATGGCATAATAATTGCATTTAAGTTATCTCTAGAGGCTAGGTACTATGCTGTAGGCATGTAGCCCTAGCTACTTGGGAGACCAACGCAGAAGCCTAGGCAAACAGTGAAAGATCCATCCTTGGGCCAGGGATTTAGCCCAGTGGTTCAAGTGCTTGCCTGGTAAGTGCAAGGCTGTGAGTTCGATCCCCAGTACAAACAAACAAACAAACAAACAAACCCTTTCCTTGTCTCAAACATCATCATCATCATATCTAGATTACTTAAATACCTAATATAATATTAATGCCATGTAAATACTGCTTTACTGTACTGTTTAGAGAATGAAGAAAAAAGTCTGTACTGTACACATTCAGTACATAAGCAGTTCCCTCTCTCAGTATATTTTCAATCCACAGTTGGCTGAATCTATGGATACAGATTCAAAGGCCTGTGTATTCATAAGAAATGAACACGTATGTTCATACAAAAACATGTAAGCAAATGTGAATAGCAGATTTCATTTTATTTTATTTTATTTTTATTTTTATTTTATTGTGGGTACAGGGAATCAAACTCAGGACCTCATGCTTGCCAGGCAGGTGCTACGCCACTGAGCTATATCCCTGACCAGAAGCATTTACGACAGACAAAAAGTAGAAGCTGACTATGACTGCACAGGCCTGTAATCTCAACACTGTGGGAGACTGAGGCAGAAGGGTATAAGTTCAAATCCAGCCTGGGCAGTTTAGCAAGATCCTGACTTAAAATTTTTAAAAAAGGGTTGAGGAGATGGGTATCATGATGGCACATGCCTGCAAGGGATCAGGAGGCTGAAGCAGGAGGATCACCAAGTATGAGGCCAGCCTGGGCTACATAGTGAGTTCAAGGCTGGTCTGGAATACATAGTGAGACCTCATCTCAAAAACAAAAAAACAAAGGAAAAAAAAGGTGAGGGTTGGGAGAGTAATTCAGTGCAAAGGTCCTGGGTTAAATCAGTACTAAAAAATGTGTATCAACTGACGAAAGGATAAATAAAATGTATATTGTAGAGGACCACCTGGGCAACTCTCCTTGAATATAAAGCAATCACCTTCACTTTGGCTAAACCTGGACCTATCTCCATGTACTGATGTGTACAGAGCTGGCTAAGCTATTTCCTTTTTCCTTCAACTGGATCTAAGCAATGTAAATAGGGCTAGCTGAAGTACTGATGCATAATCTTTGAAGCTAGACACAGTCGCTGTTACCCTGCCTCAGTGTCTTCCTAAATGGTTGAGCCCAGAAAGATGCAGAGCTAATGCTTAGGGCAGTCAGATTGGGTTAGAGCCTCGCGATAAGAGACTATGACTTCCCAAGGCACAAAAGTTTGCACATCAGAACTGAAGCACTGCCACCGAAACATTAAATGCTACCTCAATTGTGTTATGCAGATCCGTCTTTCTGCATATCGCTTTCTGGCCTCCTAGCTAGCCTAGTTCACAGTACTCACACATCTCCCACCATTCTCCCAGTCACTCATCCTCTAGCCATTCCCTTCTTCACAAATTAATAAAATCCAGGTTAGGCCCTGGATCAAAGCCTTTGTTCTGATAAACCTTCATACAGGCCAGATTTAGGACCCCTTGACCCCCATAATTATAAATATGTCTTAGTGTCTTTATTTTCACTAGAAGTGGTACACTAGAAGTGGCAGATGGGAATTAACTCACTAGAATTCCAATAATGTTTCCACGGGATTACAAATATAAACCTCCCAGACTGCAACAAGGACAGGAAACGGGACTTCTACAGTATACACACATGTAATGGACTATTATTTGGCAGTAAAAGGGAATAAAGTAGATATATTCTACAACATGGGTGAACATTAAAAACAAGCTAAATGAAAGAAGTCATACACTAATAGGAAATGTCTAGAAAAGCCCAATCTATAGAGATAGCAGGTTACTGGTCACTAAGAAATGAGAGGAAGGGGTGAGGGACATGGAGTGGCTCTTTATGGGCATGCAGTTTTTTCTCAGGGTGATCAAAATATTTTGGGATTAGACGCTGGTAACAGTTTAACAACTTAGGGAACATACCAGAAACTACTGAATTATATACATATAAAATGAATTTTATGGCATGTGAATAATATCTCAGTTATTTAAAAAAATACTCCCAAAACAATATAGACTAAGTCATTCTAGACTTTTTTCTACTAAACTCAAAATTATAGGAGCAGCTAGTGGAAATTTTTAGGACCAACTGAAGGACATGCAAATGTCCTAAGAGAAAACTGAGAGATGTGGGTCAAGAAGCAATATAAACAACCAGTTATACAGTTTAAAAGGGAGAAGTGAATGGAAGCAGACAAGAAAAAAAAAAAAAAAAACAACACCATGTTTGGTTTCTATATTCAAAGCCTTTTACACTACGAAAATACTCATTTATAACATTTATGACCTATCAAACACAATGCTACACACTTTATAGGTATTGTAGCCCATGTTTAATACAAAAACCTATGAAGCAGTTACTATACATATTTTGTTGTTGTTTTTGGTTGTATTTTTCAGGACAGGGTCTCACTAGATAGTTCAGGCTGGCCTTGAACTCAGTATGTAACCCAGGGTAGCCTTGAACTCACAGCAATTCTGCAGCAGCCTCCCCAGTGCTGGGATTACAGGTGTGCACCACTACACCTAACAAGGCAGTTATTATGATTATGCTCATTTTATGGATAAGAAAATAAAGGTTTAGGCTGGTGAAGACCATACAACTAGGAAGAGGCTTCAAAGCCAAAACTGTGATCTAATGCTCTAAGAGTTTAGTCAGCATTCTTTCTGTGTATGACAAAACACAAAAAAGAGAAATAAAGGAAGTTACTAAGGCACCACAAGTCAGAGCTTCTGACTCAGACATCCAGAGCAGCAAACCTTGAAGTTAGGAACAGCGACAATTGTTGAACTCTCATTTTACCCCTGCTCATTACCCAGGTTCTATGTACTAAATTGCTAACCAACAATTGGATTTTGCCTGTTAAAAGTATTTCTCCTCTTGAAGAATTACAATCTTAGGATGGAATGTCACACACAGCAGCTGTTTAGGCAACCACATCAAGACAGGAGCGGATTTGAAAGGATATATAAGCAGCTGACAGATACTTTAAGAATCTCACACCAAGCTGGGCGTGGTGGTGCACACCCAGCACTGAGGGAAGTGACTGGGAAGAAGAACTGCCAAATACAAGCTCATCCTGAGCTCTCAGCAAACTCCAGTCTCAAAGCAAAAAATAAAAAAAAGACTGGGGATGCAGCTCAATGGAACATCGCCCTGGTACTGACAGACAGACAGAGGAAAGAAAAAAAAAAAAGAATCTCATACCATCACATTATATTCATGGCCTTGGTTGCTCATTAAACAAGTTGTCTTTACAAAGAACAAGTCTGTGATCTTTCTGCTTTAGCCTCCCTAGTGATAGGGTTACAGGTACACACCATCACACCATGCTCAAGGTCAAGGTCTAGTCACCCTAATCGTCTTTAACCTAGCACACTGTATTCAATTCATCAATCAAATTCTACCGAGTACCTACTATTTGCCTGGCCATTTGTGCCACAAGCTGGAAATGTACTGGTGTAAAAGAAAGACATGGTTCTGTTCCTCCTGGTTTACTGAGGTAAAGCACAGAAAATGCTGCGTTAGACAAATATACCTGAATACACGAAACTACCAGTTCACCCCAAGCACAAGCTCCTTTTTGCTACGGCAACACTTCTCAGCTTCAGCACTACCGCCACCGAGCCTCTGCTAATTTCCTGGGGAGAGGAGGAGGCTGTCCTGCACACTGCCTGATGCTTAGCAGCAGCTCGGCTTCTTCGTACTAGGTATCAGCAGGCGCAACTCTGCGTTGTTACGATTAAAGATGTCTTCAAACACTGTCGGATATCCCAAGAAGCAAAATCCCCCTGGCTCAGAAGCAGCGATCTACGGCCTTCCCAAGTACTGCCTGTGGTCCAGTCTTTTATTTTTTACTTTGTGGTACAGAGGATTCAATCCAGGGAGCACTAAGCAACATCCCCAGCCCTTTTAATTTCATTTTGAGGTTGAGTCTCAAGTTGCCCAGGCTAGCCTCGAACCTGCTATCCTCCTGGCTCAGTCTGAGGAGTAAATGGGATTACAGGATTGGGCTGCTGGTCCCCCAACCGCTCTCCTCCACGCATCCTTTCAGTCTGTTTATATTCCACATCCCAGGGGACGGCTCCCAGGTCGCCCTGTCACGAGTCTAGGGGTTTCTCAAGTACTGCGTGTACCCCAATCTTTTTTCCCCCTGAATTGACCTCTCTGACAAGAACTGCTCCCCTCCCCCGTACTGGGGATCGAACCCAGGCCCTCATGTATACTGGGCAAGCAAATCGCCATACCTAGCGCCTTATATCGGCGCATTGGTTTGCGTTCTTTGTAAAATCTCTCCCATCCTGCACTTACTGAGCACTGAGTAACATTCGCTTCACATCGTCTTCTCCTGGGACTGTGTGCTCCCCGAGGGCAAGGAAGGCGGTGCCGAACACAAATGCCGTGGAGGGAAAGACACGAACAAAGCAAGACAACCTGGGAGGGCAGGGCAAGCGACCGGGCCACTAGGGGTCGGGGGAGGGCAGTATTTCAGGAGGCTGAGGCAGAGAAACCCGACCGAGTAGGGGCACGGGTTAGACTCTGCGCATGCGCGCTCCGCTGTCCCGCGTCCCCCACGGAGGCCGGGTAGCTTCGCCTGAGCTACGCAAGGAGAGGCACGGTGTGCTGCGCCGACTGGGGTCCCAAGAAGAACTTACGCGGGCCTGGGAGCTGGCGGCGAAATCCCCCACTCAGGGATACTACCTGCGGCCACCACGTCTGCCTCGGGCGGCGGTTGCGTCCCTCAGCTTTAACGGCCGTTACACGCGCGCCAGGCCGCACACCCAAGAGCGCGCGCCCCCCGGCCCCGCCTCTTTTTGGCCTACACTGGCCAATCAGAAGTCAAGCCGCGTGAGGCTCCCGCCCTTTTTGGCCCACCTCTGACAAATCGAGAGTGCAGCCGTACCGGTGTCCCGCCCCTGCACGCTGCTCTCGGCGCGGGCCAGCCCAGCGGCTCTGCGCATGACCCCGCCGCCCCAGAACCTTCTGCTCTGCCGAGTGCAGTGCCACCTGGAGACAGGGGCGGGCGGCGGAGCTGCGGAAGGGCCAGCAGTTCCTAGGCGGGTCGCGAAGCCGGCGGCCGGCGCACGTGGGAAGCTCACTCTCCTCCCCTCCCACTGCCACCTATCTGCCCGCCCTCCTGAAGCAAGGGCTCCGATTGTGACCAGGGTTTAGGATGGCGCCAGTGTCACTGGCTGGTCAGGTTTAGGGCTTAGTCTGTGGTTGGGCTCTCAGCTTAGATGGATAATAAACTTGGCGGTGACAGGTTGGATGAATTTAGGGGGTACTCTCTGAGATTAGAACCTGTTGCCGGGTGTGGGGACGAACGCCTGTAATTCCAGCACTCGGGAGGCTGAGGCAAGAGGATCTCTGAATTCGAGGCCAGCCTGGGCAACATAGTGAGTTCAAAGCCAGCCTGAACTAGGTAGCGAGACCCTGTCTCAAAAAGAAAGAAATTATGACCTGTTAATATCAGTGGATATTTGAAGGATTCAACTAGCCACTTTCAGACCCTCATAAATTCTTCCGAGTCTTTTCGTCCTGGCCCCCTACTCCCCACCGTGGAAGTGGTAGAAAGTGGAGTGTCCCCACTTAATGGCCTCCATTTCTTTTGTGAGGAGTTAGGGAACAGGGACACGTGGAAGACTTAAGAATGGGGAATATTTGAAGAAATGCAGATACGTGAAGAGGAAAGAGTTGAGATTTAGATTTACAAATGGCTGCCAAGAGTTGTGGTGCACTCCTGTAGTCTTTATTAATGGGGAGGCTGCGGCAAGAGGCTCTCAAATTGTTCAAAGCCACCCCAGGCAACTTAGTGAGACCTTGCCAGAAACAAAATGAAACCAACCGAAACAAAAGAAAAGAAAGGTGGGGATGCAATTCAGTGATAGAATGCTTCCCTCCAGGTCTTGAGTTAAATCCCCAATACAAAAAAAGTACCATTTGTACAGTTTTCTTCAGTGTTTACTCATAGTATAACCACTACAACAACTTTTCAAATATGAATGAGTTCTTATTTATATTATAATAGACTTTGGCTCTAATTTCAGAGAATATTCACAATTTTTAGGTATTCTTAATTCTTCAGTTATTGTTAAAGAACTTGTTGCATATTTAATAAAATATATCAGTAAAAGTATACCACCTTTCATGACTGAAAGAAAAGGGACTGGATTTGGCCAGATATGTTTATCCCAACTAAAGTGTGCATTAGTTATGATTAGGTCTACTGCTTTCATGTGCAAAATGTTGCCTGGTAGATTATTGTATAAGCATCTGTTGTTACACGACACCAAATCTTCTTGAACATGGTCAACTAAGTTTAAATTCAGTAGCTTCCTTGTTCACTTGTTTGTTTGTTTTGTTGTTTTGTTTTGTTTTGAGGCAGGATTCCTCTGTGTAGGTCAGGCTGGCCTTGAACTCACTAAGTAGCCCACGCTGGCCTCAAACTCGCACTGATTCTCCTGCCTGAGCCTCCTGAGTGCTGGGATTACCAGCATGCACTGCCAAACCTGACTCAATTTTGTTTTATTTATATATAGTTTTTGTTTTATTAATATCTAGTTTCTTTTTAGATATGTAAGCAAAGCATAGTATAATTAACATTTTGCCCTTCAAGATGTCTTTTATATTTGAAAATAAAGGCAAGAAGCCTTTCCCTAGAAGGGCTTTTTTTTTCTCTTTTCCCTCAATGGTGTAAGATACCCGGCATGCACATTTTAAAGGAGGAGAGGTTTAATTTGGTTCATGGTTTTGGAGAATTCAGTTCAGGGCCAGCTAGCTCCGAGGCAGTAACCGCACAATGGAAGGGCGTTGCAAAAGAGAGAGCTGTCAACCTAAGGCAGCTAGGAAGCAGAGAAAAGAGGAGCTGGGAACAAGAGTTACAGCCTTCCAGGTCAGGTCCCCAGTGGCCAGCCCCCTCCTACTAGAGTACTAGATCTTTAAGGAACATTTTAGGTGTGAAGGGCAACATTAAACCATTAAATAATAAAACGTTAAGATTGTTAAATCTGGGGACTAGTGGTATAGCTCAGGGATAAAGCACTTCCCTCCCTGTTTCTTTTTTTTTTTTTGGCACTGGGGATTGAACTCATGACCTTGCGCTTGCCAGGTAGGCGCTTAGGCTGCTGAGCTAGATCCCTGGCCCCCTACCCTGTTTCAAAGTCCCAGGTTCAATCACGAGCCCTGAAAAAAAAATACTGTTAAATTTAACATTTTTTTTTGAGACAGAGCCTCACTCTGCAGTTCAGTCTGGCCTGGAACTCGTGGCAGTCGTCCTCCCTCAGCCTCCTAAATGCTGGGATTACAGGTGTGCACCACCATGTCTGGTTAATTTAACTTGCTTTTACCAACATTTTTCCTCTGGAAAAATTATATTAACATAATCATGTATACCAATAAAAAACAGTATTTCAAAAATAAAACAGAGTTGGACATGGTGGCACACCCTTGTAATCCTGGCACTCAGGAGGCTGAGGCAGGAGGATTATTGCAAGTTCAAGACCAGCCTGGGCTACAAAGTAAGCTCAAGGTCAACCTGAACTGCCTAGTGAGACCCTGTCTCAAAAAGACAATAGATAAATAGTAAATAAATAAATAAATGACAGATAAAGAAAGCAAAGGGCCTTCCTGTGCTTTGGGGAGTTGTACCTCATGGGTAGGTCTTAAAGCCTGCACTGCTTCCTAGTCCACACTACCTTGTACTCAACTGTCTTCTCTGTGAGCTCAAAGCCTGGGTGTTGTGTACGTTGTCTCCCTAGGGCCTAAAATAGGAACAGCTATGTGATAGATTCTGTTTTTGAATGAATTCATGATAGTAGCGTAACACAGCTGTCTATACTCCATCCTCTACTGTGAAAGGGGAATTAATGAGATCAGAAATAATGAAAGGGTCAGAGGAGAAATCGCAGGAAATACCGTATGAATACATTTAACTCTCGTTCTGGAATTGTATAGTGCTTGCCCATTTTGCAGAAGACAAAGCACTTAGGCCAGCTGGCCACAGTCCCAGAATTTCCTCTGGAATGAGACAGAGTTCCCATGTTGAAGCAGAGATCACCTGGTCAAAAAACTCTTCCATATTAAGAATGGGGAAGGGCTGGGGATCT
>RJWT010030723.1:0-14565 GCA_004365215.1 Cuniculus paca | reverse complement strand
AAAGCCTGCGTTTCTATGGCCAGGTGCTGCCTCAGGCAAAGCACGGCCAGTATTTCCCTCCCTTGGTTTCCCCACTCCCAAGTCCTGTTGGTCTCCCACGGGCAGACGGCAAATGACAACGAGGCCCACTGAAACCTTAACTGTTCGACCTGGAGAGCCCCAGCTGTCACGGCATTTCTATGTGATAGGATTTGCACAATACTCACTTCTACGCTGCATCCAAATCCTTCAGCAATGCCTTCAAATCAGCCAGTGACTTCTTTACCTATATCCCTACTTCCAGCCAGGTGTGGTGGTGCACAACTGTAATCCCAGCACCCAGGAGGCTGAGGCAGGAAAGCTGATTTGGGCTACATAGTGAGTTTAAAACCAGCCTGAACTACTGGTACAACCACGGTGGAGGTCAGTCTGGAGGTTTCTCAGAAAGCTAGGATCGGAAGTCCCATTTGACCCAGCTATTCCGCTTCTGGGCATATTCCCAGAAGAAGTGAAATCATCATACCACAGTGATATATGTGCACCCATGTTTATAGCAGCACAATTTGTAATAGCCAAATCTTGGAAACAACCCCAATGCCCATCAATTGAGGAATGGATAAAAAAGATGTGGTGTTTTTATACAATGGAGTACTATTTAGCTCTAACGAATGATCACATTGAGGCTTTTATAGGAAAATGGATGCAACTTGAGACCAAACTCATAAGTGAAATAAAACAAACTCACATGTGTAAACACCGCATTGTCTCCCTAGTGTAAGAAACTGAAAGACTCAATAAGATACAAAATTCCCGATAAATATGGGGAAAACGTTCTGAAGTCCAATGGTGCTTTTATTCTTTGATTGGATTGGTTTAAGTCTCTTTTCTATATTTGATTGTAATATGTAAGAAGATAGGAACAGCTCTTTTGAAAAACAGGGGACATTACAGTAGCGATTGTTGGTGTCTTGTCTGACTTGAAGGCCTATAATGCTTTCACTCTTTTGTTTTATCTGGTTTTATATTACTTTGTTTTGTTTGAGTTTATTGTCTGTAAATGTATGAACAACCATTTCGAAGAAGGCAAGAGACACTAGGGTAGCCATTGTTAATCTCCTGTTGTTATGTTTTGAAGACCTATATTGCTTGCAGTGTTCTGTTCTGAAATGCTTTATTATGTTTGACTCTATTCTGTTTTGTTTTGTTTTGTTTTGCTTTGTTTTGTTCTGTTTTGTTTGGTTCTATTCTCTAAAAAAAAAAAAAAAAAAAAAGGCAGCCTGAACTACAGAGCAGGACTCTGTCTCAAAAGCAATCAAAAAAAAAAAAAACTTTCCAAACCCAAATAGAAAGCCCAAAACAGAGTTTTATAAACAACAGTGATGTGAGCATGTGCAGAGCTCCTTACAGTCGCAGCGTGCTTGAGCTCATACCATCTTCCACTTCCTGCCTCCAGTGATCCACATGATAGGTTTCATCATCCTTTTCACAGACGGAGAACTTGAGACTCAGAAAGATTACAAAACTTGCACTCATGGTCATGTAGCAAGAATCAGTGAGACTTAACAGTAAAGACAGCAGCCCCAAAATAGAGTTGGGAAGGGAGTCCACTGAGTCACACCCCTCCAGGGACCTTACAAGAACAGCAGCCAGGCGTGCTGCGGCAGTCTGGGTCCCCCCAGAGCAAGATCAGGCGGGTCATCGCTCAAGGGTGCAGGGGTCCTTCCTGGGCACCGTGTGAACACTGCACAGGGTGGACCCTAAAAAGTATGCAGTCTCCTCCAGGGTGGAGATTCTGGGTTTACACAATGGCCAGAGCTCCTTTCTAATTCCCTTAAAAGCCCCTAGACAAAGAACGCTCATGGGCGTCCTACTCAGGACTCCCTGCCAGCTAGCAGGAACTCTACTTCCTTGCTTTTAGATCTTTTACTTTCTTGCCTTTATCATTTCAATATTAGCCTACATTCTACCTCCACCATCCATTGTTCATTCTTCGTCATGGGACACGACCCTGACATTCCAGTAGCAGTCATAGAGCACCGCTGGTTCTCATGCCAACTTGAGTATGCCAGGGTTCCCCTCCCTCTCCCAGTCCTGTGCTGTGATGCTCGGTGAATCACATGTCCTAACCTTCCAACAAGCAGGTCCCTAGAGGCAGACCCTAATTGTTGGGACCTCTACTTCCTGATGGAGTCACCATAGTTTTGAGACCTGGTCTTCAGGATACAGATCTTAATCAGTTAGTTCACCAGTGGATAAATAGATTGCGGAGAACAAGTCATTCTGATTCAATTGACATGTAATTAGGTGACAAACCCAAATATTAAGGTCCGTCTTCCTTTTTTCTTTTTCTTTTCTTTTTTTTTTTTTCTGAGACAAGTTTTCACTGTGTAGTTTAGGCTGGCCTTGAACTCAATATATACCCCAGGCTAGCCTCAAACTTGTGGGGATTCTCCTGCCTCAGCCTTCTGAGTGCTGGGATTACAGGCATGTCCCACCATGCCTGACCCCAAATACTAATTTTTTTTTGTTTGGCTTTTTGAGACAGGGTCTCACTATGCCGTTCAGGCTGGCCTTGAGCTCACTTTGTAGCCCAGGCTGGTCTCGAACTTGCAACAATCCTCCTGCCTCAGCCTCCCGAGTGCTGGGATTACAGGCGTGCGCCACCACATCCAGCTCTAATTTCTTAATTTGTACTGAGAAATTAAACTTCTAAGAGGGCTACAATGTTAGCTCATATGAATATAGTGGAAAAATAGATTAGATTTGAATAAAGTCATAAGAAGATACTTCAGAAATACAAAACTGGATCAGGGTTTTAGCTCAGCAGCACAAGTGCCTGCCTGGCAAGTGAAAGGGCATGAGTTTGATCCTCAGTAGCCCCCCACCAAAAAAAGCATTCTTCCAGAAATACAGAAGTGCTGTAGCTCTTATATATGTCATGTCTTGACTGTTCTTTTCCTTTCTCCCTAGTTATGACATTTTATTGAATGGGTCACAACTTTACCAGATTATAATTCATTACAGTTTTCATCCTCTCTAGAAAATTTAGAAAACACCATAAATGCACACACTGTACATTTTCTAATCATCTCATCTCCAGGGGAGATTTTACAAAGCTCTTTACTAACGTAAACCTCACATGAAGTTAGAAGGGGATTTCTGTTGTATTCCTACCCAGCTTCAACAGTTATCAACATCCTAATGGTTTGGGAATTTTAAAAAAAGATCTTCTCTACCCTGTCCCAACACACACAAATGCCATTTGCCCCCAGCACTTTTTTTTCTTGTACTGGGAATCGAACTCATGACTTTGTATTGGCCAGGCAGGCACTGTGCTGCTGCACTATATCCCTGCCACCTGCCCCAGCATATTTTATTTTATTTTTTTGGTACCGGGGAATGAACTCAAGACCTCACACTTGCCAGGCAGGCACTTAAACTGCTGAGCTAAATCCCTGGCCCTCAGCATATTTTAAAACAAAGTTCTAAATCTTATCTCCAAAACTCATGGGTAAATGTAGGCATTGTTCTCTGGGATGTATTCACACTCCATGGAGTCACTACAAATATTCTCATTTTATCTTATTATTTTTTTTCTGGCACTGGGAATCAAACTCAGGACGTCATGCTTACCAGGCAGGCACTTATACCACTGAGCTAAATCCCCGGGCCTTTTCTTTTTGAGACAGGGTCTCACTGTGCTGTTCAGGCTGGCCTTGAGCTCACTCTGTAGCCCAGGCTGGACTTGACCTCAAAACGATCCTCCTGTCTCAGCCTCCCAAGTGCTGGGATTACAGGTGTGTGCCACCGGGCCTGTCTATTCTCATTTTAAAGCCTGCATCTCATGAGGTTGAGAGGAGATGCTGGATGTGAATAGGCTGTAGTCCAGTTGTACTGGGGGAGAGCCTCAAGACCAAATCCTGGATCCCGCCCTAGACCTGTGGACGTGGGGGCCAGGCATGAGCACTTCAGGGTGAGGCCCAGCATCTGTACATGGGAGGTACGCAGGACAATGGCTGTGGAGGCCTACATGGAGAGGTCACTGCTGGAAGCAGCTGTCCAGGTGGCATCAGAGCTGTTCTTTTCTGTGCTGGAGAGATAGGGGGCCAGCTGTGACTACAAGGCTGAAGACAGCTGACCCCAAAGCCCCCTAAAGCCCCCAAGGAGGGAGGGATGGTCATACTCATTTTGAGGAGACCCTCCTCTGGGTCCTGGGGTTGGACAGATGGTAGATCTGAAGGGAGTGGCAAAGCTCAGACATGAAGAGTGGCAGGAAGAGAAAGGATAGGCCTGGAGGGGGATGGGTATCAGGCCCCTGAGCACACCCGTTTGGCTTTGAAGTTGGTGAATGGAAGAATCACCCAGATGCTCAGCTGGAAATGTATTTGAGTGCCCCTTACCCTGGAGTTGTGTGTCTTGGATCATGGGCTCTGGCTCCATGGAAAAATAGGGGAATATTAGGGAGCTGAAAGGGCGGTAGATCAAGGTCTGACCCAGCTTTCAGAGGATGCCTGTGGCCCAGCACAGCAACTCAAGCCTGTAATCCCAGTTACTTGGCAGGCCGATGTAGGTGGATTGCGCCAAGTTACAAGATCAGCCCCAAGTATGTAGTGAGTTCAAGGTCAGCCTGAACTACATAGCTAGACCTGTCTCAAAACAAACAAACAAACAAACAAACAAAAAACAAATAAATAAAAACCTAAAATGACAACAAAAGATGGCTGTGTTTGAGCAGTGTGCTGTTGGAAGGTGTCTGACAATGCTAAATTTGCCTGAACCTGGGACTTCTAAAAATCAACTACAGGAAAAAAAAAAAAAAAAAAAGCAACTACAGTAGAAACCCACCCTTCAGTCCTTTTCTTCCCAAGGTTATAGTCTGAGAAGTAGCTGATAAGGGCATTACTGTAGCATATTCCAGGATGTAATGGTTGATACATTGTGTCAACTCAAGTTTAACTAAGTGACTCAGCAAGGCGCCAGGGTCCTTACAGGGTCAGCTTGTGCAAGAGGAGGTAGCAGAGGTGGTGTGAGTGCTACACCCACCCTGGAGGGAGTGGGGGGTAGGTGGGAGTGGGAGGGATGGAAGGTGGGGGTGGGAGTTGGGGGAGATGATAGCCTGTTTACAATATAAGGGAGGAAAAGAGACTTGTTCTCCCCCCTTTTTGCTCTTGTTGCTTTGCTGTCTTCTGCAGCCTTGAGCTGTTGCCCCTGCTCCAGGGCACCCTGCTTTGGAGCCAGCTGGTTATAGACTGAAACCTCCACAAACTGTGAGCTGAAATAAACCTTTCCTTCCTTCATTTTGTGCTTTGGGTATTTTGTCCCAGCAAGGAGAGAAAAATAACCAAGACACAGGACAAGACTACTTCTGCTCTTCCTCAGCCATTCAGGTAAAGACCCTGCTACACACATCCTTTCTTTCTTTTTTCTTTTTTTTTTTTTTTTTGCTGCACCAGGGATCCAGTTCACAACCTCATGTTGCCAGGCAGGTGCTTAGGCTGCTGAGTTAAATCCCCAGCCCTTGTGTTTTGAGACAGGGTCTCACTATGCTGTTCAGCTGGCCTTGAGCTCACTTTGTAGCCCAGGCTGGTCTCGAACTCACAACGATCCTCCTGTCTCAGCCTCCCAAGTGCTGGGATTACAGGCATGAGCCACCAGGCCCGGCTCACACATCCTTTCTTTTGGGGACTCCCGTGTTTGCTTGCCTTTCTCAAACCCCAGGCTCCATTTCTCTTCTTTGACATGCACCTCATTAGGCCTTCTCCTTATTGCAATAGTCAGAACAAAATGCTCAGGGACATTCACTTTCCGTATTCTTCTCTTTTATTCAACTTTTCTTCATCATGAAGAATTTTACAGTGAGAGATCTGCTGACAATAATCTCTCAAAAACGCAAGGGACAGGCCACACAACAATGTGATAAACTTTGGCCTCCTTTGAGCATACAGTATACTTAAAATGAGGGCTGGGAGCTAGGCATGGGCATATCTTTGTAATCCTAATGACTCTGGAGGCTGAGTCAGGAGGATTGCAAATTCAAGGTCAGCGCAGGTGAGTCAGTGAGACCCAGTATAAAAAATTAATTAATTAATATAAATAAAATTACCATATAAATGAACTGATTTAATATTTAATTGATATAAATAAATTTAATCAATAATTAAGTAATTAAAATTAAAAGGGCCGGGGATATAGCTCAGTTGTAGAGCACCCCTGGATTCTATTCTCATTGCCTCAAAGAAGAGAAAAGGGGAGGCTGGAGGTACGGCTCAATGGTAGAGCACTTATCTAGTGTGCAGGAAGCCCTACCTTTGGTCCTCAGAAATGCCAAAAAAAAAAATAAAGGTTAAAATGGTAACTTTTTTTTTTAACCACAATTAAAAAAAATCCACTGAAAGAGAAATACTGTGAAAATGATTCTTTGAAATACTTAGAATCCCTGCTACATACTTGTGATGGTTAGGAGTTGGGTCGGTATAGGAAATGAGGAAGGCTTGCATCCTGTGGTCCAGGAGCTCCCAGCTTCCATGGAAGCTGGAGAGACAAATGCATAGTCTGTTAATTGAGCTACATAATTCCAGGGACACGCATTATAATAGACATGTGTACAACTTGTTTTGAGTCAGGTTGTGAAGGGCCCTGAATGCTTTACTAAGGAGACTGGCTTTTATCCTATGGTAATTCTGGCCCATGAATGGCCTTAAAGCCAGAGTATATACATGCATGAGTGGATTTACTGTAATTCCTAATGTCCTATCACCATACATCTGCTTTGGGTAGACTGAGTAAAAGATTAATGGGTTTGTCAGCATTAAAAAGTTGATCTGCAAAGCACGTTCATACCATGTTCCTCTTATTAAATATACTAATGCTCAGAAACAAAGAATTGACATGTTTGTACGCACATGTGTGTGCTTGTGGAGGGTGTGCTGTGGTGTACTAGGAATTGAACCCAGGGCCTGTGTATGCTAGGAAAGCACTTTGTCACTGAGATACAGCCCCAGCCCAAGAGAGTTGACTTTGGTGGAGTCCGGGTAGAAGCATAGACACAGGTCTGACAAGAGTTGTGTAAGAGATGTGTGTGGAGCTGAGACTGGCACATACCTGACCTGAGAGAGTCGTGGAAAGCCTCCACGAGGAAGTAGGCTGCTGGAAAAAAGAGGAATTGAGGAAACCGGTCAGGAAGCCAGAAACTGAGGGTGGAGGAAGGGAGCTGAGGGTAGGGCCAGATAGCAGAGACCTTTTGTGAGGACTTGAACCTCCTCCTTGAAGATGATGGCAAGCTGTCAAAGGCCCTGCTAATAACCATGAGAGGATGGAATGTGTTTACCACGTACCACAGGCTCAGCTAAAGGTTTACCAGTATTATCTCATTTAACCCTGACACGCACCATGGTTAGATGGTTTGGATCACATTGGTGACCTGGTGAGAACAGTGACCCAGACCAATCTGGAGGCACAGGTTGTGGTGACTTAGGAGAAACAGGAAAGGAGAGATGAGAAGGAAGTGATTGACTTGATACTGAATTATTTGTGTGCTTTCAATTCTTTCATATTTGTGGTTTGTTTTATGGCCCCCAATTTCTGGGCATATATTTTATTTGTGCTTAAAGTGAATGTGTGCTGCTGTTGTTGGGTGGGGTCCCTATAAATGTAATCAGGTAGAGTTGGTTAACAGTGCTGCTCAAGTCTTTAATAAATCTGATCATCTTCCAGCTTCTTTAATTGTGGATTTGTCTATTTCTCCTTTCAGTTCTGTATCCTTGGACTGATAAATTCCGTAGTCAGGAAGGTATTAGGACACAGACCATAGAACATTTGCTTACGATCGCAGGAAAGGCTTTATCTCTTTAAATTTACTATAGAACGCAGAAACAAAATAAAAGTCACTACTAACCCAGCAGGCCTAGTAAAGCGCAGGACAAACGCAAATAGGGAGTCGGGACATTCGGCCATGCCCCTTTCCTGGGTTGGCAAGGCAACTGATACGAAGGACAGCCAATCGGTGAGATACTCACCTGTGGGGGCGGGGACTCAACAAGAGCCAATGGGACACAGGGAAGTTGGTCCTACGGACCAATGGGTTGGACGAGGGGGCGGGCTTCTGATGAAGGGAAGGCGGTGGGAAAGATGGCGGCGACTCTGCGCTCCTCTGGCTGGTGGCAGCGCTGGCGGCGGCGTTGGTCGGCTAGGGATGGGTCCAGGATTTTGCTCCTTTTTCTATTGTTGGGGTCTGGGCAGGGGCCACGGCAAGTCGGGGCGGGTCAGGCGTTCGAGTACTTGAAACGGGAGCACTCGCTGTCGAAGCCCTACCAGGGTGAGGCGCCCGGGCGAGGTGGTCGTACGGGGAGGGGGGCTTCGCGACCTGCGCTCCTTGGTGGAGGTGGCGGCCGCCCGGGGCTTCTCGGCCCAGAGGGAACGGCCGGGGGTGGATAGGGGCCCCCGTTTGAGCACCCCAGGTCCGAAGGGCAGGGATCCGCCCCCTCCCCTTCTCGAGTCCTGGAAGTTTCCAGTAGGTCGAGGCTGGGTGTTCCGATGCCACCAGCAATAGGAGCGACCGGGGGAGCTCGGAGTGGACGGTAGCGGTGCGGGAAGGAGTGGGAACTGTGGGGAGTGACTGGGCGCTTCCAGCCCTGAGCCAGGATCGCGATGGAGTGTGAGTGTGCCAGAAATAAAACTGGAGGAAGAACTGGGGTAGAACTTGACCAGGCTGAGAAAGAAAATAAAATTCTGTTGTTGGTTATAACACTGCTCTTTTCCTGACCAGGATCTGTAATGATAAAAAAGGCTGGCTGACTTTGCTATTTTACCGGTCACAGGACCCTAATATAAATAGCTTATTAACCAAAAAATAGGTACGGGTAAATACAAAGGGAGCAAATCGGTGAGATGGCTTAACACAAGTTTCCCCGCTGAAGTGTGGATATGGGAACAGGAAACGAAAAAAGTACACACTACTGTTACAGAAGTATCATTTATTCACGCAGCAGCTACATTGCCTCCTGTGTGCTAGTCATACTGCAGGTCATACAGCAACTAAATTTCCACTGTCTAGTTTATATTCTGGGGATGGGAAGAAATAGCTCATACTTAAAGGATTAATTAAATAATTAAGCCCACAGGCCTGAGGGCCAAGCTTTTTTGCTATAGCAGGAATTTTTTTGTCTTTCATAATGCTAAAGTTCACTCATAAAATGGGGGTAGACCTGAGGTATTCTTCTTACTGTGTCATGCATGAGGTGATAGCTCCCGTGTACTGTAGGGTCTTCATCTAACGTGGGCGTTGTGAAGAGAAGCTGTACAGATGGGGAGGATTTAAGATTTCTGTGTCTATGGTGGTGCATTGCCATAGTCCTAGCTCTGATACCTGAGGCAGGAGGATCACCATCAAGTTCAAGGGTAGTCTGGATTACATAGCAAGACTGTCTCAAGAAAACAAAACAAAAAGATTTATGTGTAGCCAGGCACATGTATGTGATTGTAGTTTTGACTACCTGGGACGTTGAGGCTGGAGGAACACGAGCGGAGAGTTTTGAGGCCAGGCCAGCCTAGGCAACATAATGAGACTCCTTTAAAAAAAAATGTGTGACAGAAGATGGGAGACTGAACTGAATGACACGAAAGGGGAAAAAAATGGCTCCAACTTGTAGAGGACCTGTGGTAGGTGTTTGAACGGGTTGGGTGTTGGAGAATATGAACTGATCCACTTTCTCCCCATAGGTGTGGGCACGGGCAGTTCCTCACTGTGGAATCTGATGGGCAATGCCATGGTGATGACCCAGTACATCCGCCTCACTCCAGATATGCAGAGTAAACAGGGTGCCTTGTGGAACCGGGTGGTAAGAAGGATTTTTTTACCTCTTGTGTTGCTGACAGCCCCAGATGTCCTAAAAAGTTCAGCAGTGACATATTGACTTACTTTTTTTGTCTATTTTTGGTGTTCTGGGTTTTTTTTTTTTTTTCCCATAGCTACCAGGGGTCTTTATTTCAGAAATTACGGGAACCTTTCTAATAGAGAAATCCAATACTAAGGGAAACGCTCTCTATTGTCCTAATTATGGCAAGCAATTCATTTTGAACCTGTTTGCACAAATGTCTTTAATTCCTGATTGACCTGATAGTACTATTTACTGGGGTTTAATAGTATACGTCTGTCTGTTCTAGTTACTTTGCTTTATAAAGTGGAAGACTAGAGCCTGCAAGGTGGAGCATACTTGCAGTCCCAGCTTCTTTCGAGGCTGAGGCAGAAGGATTATTTGAGGTTAGGAGTTCAAGGCCAGCCTGGGCTACATAGTTAGCTCAAGGCCGACCTGAACTACATGTGATTTCAAAAAAAAACCAATTTTTTTCATGTGAAAAATCACTGAGCTATTGGTCATTTTATTTATCCTTTTCTGGACTTTTCTAGCTACATTGTCTTCCTTGAGACAAGAAGTGAATGCAGTATTCCTGGTGTGGCTGCACTGTGATTTTGTACAAGTGTAAGATGATGCTTTCTTTTTAGTTTCCAGGGCTCTTGCTAAATCTTTTTATGACCGTGTTACTTTGGGGGATCATTTTGGCATCCTTTGATACTTTCCTCAGGCTCCCATAAGTAAAGAAAAAATAATCTTTTACATGGTTCTTCTCATTGGTTGTAGATGAATGAGCCTTAGAAAAGAGGACTCTTTCTTTTCCCTTGTTCATTTTCTGAAGCAGAGAGTTCTCAAGGAGCAGAGAGGTGAGAGAAGTTTCTCTGAGCTCTCTCCGCACAGGCTGGCCCCGTAACCCAGATTGTAGTGCCAAGCTCATTTTTGGACAGAGCACAGAGCACGGCAGCAGATGTAAAGGGCAGTTGGAAGACGCTGCTTCTAAATCCAGCTCTGTCCCAGGCCCCCCTCAGGCCCTGTGCATTTTCCCTTTCTCTGTCTTTTCCTGTCAGCTTCATAAGACCTGTTCTACTTGCCCACCAAGGTCGTTATCAGAATAGACTGAGACAGTAGACATGCAAAGACTTTGGAAAGTTAAAATGGCTAGGGAAACCTGTTACAGGTTTCATTGATGAGACTCTTGGGGAGAATTAAACCATTACGTCCAAGGCTTAAGACTTTGCTGCTGTCTCAGGAGCTGTCCCTAGGCTGCGATTCTAGCCTAGGTCTAGTTCTCTTGCCCTTTTTCAGATTCTCTGATACCTGTGTTCTCTGTTCCCTGGCCATCAGAAAGAGCTGTGGGGGTGTGGCTGAGTTCCTTGTGTGGGACACATTGGTTTGGACAGTGGTTCTTAAATTTGGCTGCTGTTGGCTTGACCCCTGGGTCCCACCTCCAGAACTTCTGATGTAATTGGAAGGGGGCGCACTTGGCTATTGGGATTTCAGAGCTCCCTATGGAGATTCAGTGCAACAAAATGTCAGAACCACTATTAGTCACAGCCCTGAGCAAACCACAGAGTACTGTGCTGCCTGAGACGGAAGCCTCTTGACTCAGTGTGACCTTAACTGGCTCTGCCGTCTTCCCAGTGGCTTCATAGCTACCTAGCGGCTATGGGGCCGCTTTCTGCCACTAAACTTCACCTTGCTGTGAAATCCAAATGAAACAGCAGGAAGGTAAAGCCCCGAAATGATAAAACAGGGACTGGGCTCCTCAGAGGAGGCTAAGCTGTCGGAGATCTCCAGGTTCCTTGCTGAAAGCAGAAGTACCAACCCCCTTTCTTTCTGACTTTGTATTCCTAATGCTTTTGGAAAATATCCCAGGAATTCACAGTGAAAAGTGAAAATGGTCGAGCAGTATATTTCCGATGAGCCAGAACAATCTATTTGGAGAGTCTTCAGCTGGACCCGGCTGGTCTCTGTGCTTCTTACCTTCTTTCTTCACAGCGGACTTTAACCAGGAAGCTCCCTAAATCTCCTTAAAGCTGTTAAACTGTTGAGAGTGCTTAGCCACTTGCTTCCTCCTCCGTTTTTACAAGGTCTTGATGCACAATTCAAAAAAGGGAAATAGAAGCCTGGTTAGTACCCGCCTCCTAAAGTTGTCTCCACAGAGGTTGTCCCCAAGGTGAGCGCGGTGTTCGTCTCTAGCACATCTGTGCTTCCTGGCCGTGGCACTGAGGGTCTGGGGGACCATCACACGCCCTTCTCGTGAGAACTCGCGCTTACCCTTCACCTGGGCAGAGGGCCAGGTCCAGTGAATTAGAGTTGTTTATAGCATCTGCTAATTCCTGGAAACCCTTGGCATAATGGCTTAGCTTTTGTTACTCTTTTTTTTTTAAGAATAAAGCTTTGACCTTTCTTTAAATCCTAGCTTTTTAGAGTCTTTCTGTCACAGCAGTGATCTTAAATTGCAAATGAGGATTAACCCAGCCCGGTATACTAAGGAGACTGTGACTTTTATGGGTAGCTATAGGATCATGGCGGTCTCTCCTGCCTTCTCTACTGTGCAGCACTGTCATGTTTCTGCTGAGTGATGTTGAAAATAATTGGGCTTTTTATCATCCACTTTTGATAGTAAATGTCCTAAATGTTCGAATGGCTCGGTCTGTTTAATATTATGACGGAACCCTTCACAGATCTTAGGTTTCGGTTTTAAACCTCAGCCTGAAGCCTGCATTTATGTTTTCCGAGTCTGTAGGGTACCACCGAAGGCTTGAGGGGTTTGAGTTCCTGCTCCCCGCTGACCCCGAGTCTGTTTCGCTGCAGCCGTGCTTCCTGAGAGACTGGGAGCTGCAGGTGCACTTCAAGATCCACGGGCAGGGCAAGAAGAACCTGCACGGTGACGGCCTCGCAATCTGGTACACGAAGGATCGGATGCAGCCAGGTACTGGGGACCTGGTTGCTCGTGTGTGGGGGTGGCGGGCCTACTTTTTCCTGTGCCCTCTTGTGGAGAAGGGTTTTCCCTCTTCCCTGATGTCTGTCGATGAACATGGCCTGTCTAGTCTGCAGCGTGAGGCCTGAGTCCAGCTGAGCGTGGCTCACCCGGGGTGACTTCTGGCCCACTGGTTCCTCCCAAGTTTCCCTGTGAACTTGGCCCAGCAGCCGGGTGAAGCCCTGGCTCTCCCAAATGCTGCCGGTTGCTGAGCTGGTTTCTTCCGGGCACGTCCAGGGAGCAGTGTGAGCGCTGAGTGAGAGAGGAGTTACGTGTTTTCCCTTGCCGTGTGCGAGCCTCACTTTGGGAAGACGTGAGGCCCAGCCTGATTTGACCTGCTATCTTTTGCAACAAGAAGTAGCACTTGGGAGTTCAGTTTTCTCTTGGGGATACGATCTGTACGAGTGTTTGTGAAGCATAATTCTGCAGGGGCTCCTTAGCAACCCGTGAGGATCAACCCGTAGTGCTAACCGGGATTGCAGTGGCTCCTCTCTTTCCCTGCCTTCCACGGCAAACAACTCCCCATGTTGACTGGGCCCTGGTTACAGGCCCCACACTTTGCCAGGTGCGTTTACCTGTGTGTTCTCATCTTAGGAGAGGCCTGGGAGTCCCTGAATCGCGCCTTTCCTTCATCACAGGGAGCTAGTATTCTTTTATCGTCTCTTGGCTTTATCTCATTGTTCATCATCTGTTCTCTCTCTCTAGGGCCTGTGTTTGGAAACATGGACAAATTTGTGGGGCTGGGAGTATTTGTAGACACCTACCCCAATGAGGAGAAGCAGCAAGAGGTAATGGCGAGTGTCAGAGCCTTAGGTCAGCTGCCCTGACATCATGGTTCTGTCCCTCAGGAGAGGTGTGCAGGAGGGGACGGGGACAGCTAGTGAGGGGTCTTCGTCCACTGAACTTACAAGTTTCATGTCCTTGCCGGTCGTTTTTCGGGACCTGTTTCTGATCGCACAGCCCTGTGGGAGTAGCTGTCGTGAACAGGCGCCTTTGCTTTAGTGTCCACAGTGTTCTCTCTCCTGCAATTCCGGCGCTGGGCAGTGGAGCACAGGTGGCCAGCTGGAGCCTGGCTGCCAGAGCAGCGCGAGACCAACTGGCTCGGTGTGACGCGGCTCCCCGCCCTGACGCCGTCGTGGCTCTGCACTCTTCCGCAGCTTGCTTGCCCTCTCCGGCATCTTCATCTTCTTCCTCTTCTCCACCATGAGCACCAGTTCTCCTCGCCCGTAGGAAAGGCTCCCCGCTGAAGGAAGCTGATGGAACCCCAGACCTGACCGTCGGTAGAGCTCCTTGTGTTTTATGAGCTGACCCTACGGGTCCTTCACTGTTTTCTTACGCTGCCAACAGGCTGTCCTCCATGAGATGGTGGCAGAATCGTTATGACAAGTTGGCACTGAGTGTCCTGTAGCTCAGGAAGGTAGGATGAGGAGTGAAGGCAGAGTTCACCTTATTTTTTCCCCGAGGTTTATTATGAAGAATTTAAACCTTACAGAACGAGCAGCGTATGTCCAGCACCCGAGTGCAGCAGTTAACATCTCTCACATGCTCACATGAGGGGAGATGGAAAGGGAGACCCGATTAGGAGAACGTTTGGTTGTGAGTCAGCGAGAATTGCTTCTCCCTGTTCCTTCTGGCTTTCTCCTTATGCCGCACACATAGCGAACACTTTGTAGGTGCCAGGCCCTGGGAATTACGGCTGTTGAACAAGATCAACATGAGCCTCCCTGCCATCCTAGCGCCATGGAGATGGGT
>RJWT010030722.1:0-14574 GCA_004365215.1 Cuniculus paca | reverse complement strand
TCTTTCAGTTTCTTACACTAGGGAGATGATATGGTGTTTACACATGTGAGTTTGATTTATTTCACTTATGAGTATGGTCTCAAGCTGCATCCATTTACCTATAAAAGCCTCAATGTGATCCTTCTTTATAGCTGAATAGTACTCCATTGTATAAAAGTACCACATCTTCTTTATCCATTCCTCAATTGATGGGCATTTGGGTTGTTTTTAAGATTTGGCTATTACAAATTATGCTGCTGTAAACATGGGTGCACATATATCACGGTGGTATGATGATTTCACTTCTGGGAATATGCCCAGAAGTGGAATAGCTGGCTCAAATGGGACTTCCAATCCTAGCTTTTTGAGGAACCTCCAGAATGATTTCCACAGTGGTTGCACCAGTCTGCACTCCCACCAACTGTGGAGAAGGGTTCCTTTTTCCCCACAGCCTCTCCAGCATTTGTCATTAGTGGTTTTCTTGATCCTGGCTATTCTTTCTGTAGTTAGATAGAATCTCAGGGTTGTTTTAATTTGCATTTCTCCAATGACCAATCATGCTAAACATTTTTTCATGTATTTACTTGCCATTCATATTTCTTCAGCTGAGAGGTGTGTTTTCATCTCAGATACCCATTTTTGGATTGGGTCTTTGAATTTCGAGGGCCTGATTTTTTTAATTCTTTGTATGTTCTACATAGAAGAACTTTGTCTGAAGGACAGTTGATTAAGACTTTTTCCCAATTCATGGGTTTTCTTTTCAGTCTGTTGGAGATTTCTTTTGACATGCAAAAACTTTTTAATAAGATAAGATCCCAGTTGTTGATTCTGGGAAGTGTTTCCCGTGCAGTTTGACTTTCGTTCATAAATTCTCCACCTACACCTATGTCTTCAAGATTTCTACCTACTTTGTTTTCCAGCAGATTTAGTGATTCTGTTTTAATATTTAGATCTGTGATCCATTTTGACTTTAGTTTAGTGCATGGCGATAGGCTTGGGTCTACTTTTAGTTTTTGGCATATGGAAAGCCAGTTTTTCCAGCACCACTTATTATAGAGGCTATCTTTCTTCCAGTGAACATGTTTGTCCCCTTTGTCAAAGATGAGGTAGCTGAGTGTATTTGTAGTTGGGGTTGTATCTTCTAATCTATTGCATTGATCCTCAGGTCTGTTTTGATTCCAGTACCATGCTGATTTGATTACAGTAGCTTTGTAGTATGATTTCAAGTCTGGGATTGTGATGCCTCCTGTCCTGCCCTTGCTGCCCAGAAGTGCCTTTGCAATTCTAGGTCTCTTCTGGTTCCAGATGAATTTTAAGAATGATTTCTCTAGATCTGTGAGGTATGCTAATGGTATTTTGATGGGAATTGCATTGAACCTGTATCATAATTTTGGGAGAATGGCCATTTTCACAACGTTTATTCTTCCTATCCATGAACACAAAATGTCTTTCCATTTTCTGAGATTCTCTTTGATTTCTTTTTTCAGAGTACTGTAATTTTCATTGAGTAGATCTTTTGCTTCCTTTGTTAGGTTGATTCCTAAGCGTTTCATTTTTTTGGATGCTATTGTGAAGGGTGAGGTTTCTCTTATTTCTCCCTCTATGAGTTTGTTGTTTGTGTGCATTTTTAAATAAAGTTCTTTCTTCTTTCTACTGCTCTAAACAAGAGTTCTAAGAATTATTCTAGATTCCCTGTCTCTCAATTACCATAACAAAACCCACACCTGGGCATGCATTTTTCAAACAACTGTGCATCTATTGTACACATTTTTCTTCATTTTAACCAACATTACCCTATCTCAAGCATAGTTGTCTCTCATCTAGAACCTTATAGTGGGCTCCTAAGTGATTGGATTCTTCTCTACTTTATATTTTAGTATCAATTTGCCTCTCCCTGAAAAAGAGAACCAATGCAAGTACATCTGTCTTACTCATAACCCTCCAAAAACAAACCTGTACAGTTATCAACACAAACAAAACATCCATGAGCTGATGTTCACTCAACTCTTCAGTCATATCTCTTATCTTCTTTGTGTCACACCCTACTCTTTTGTGACTAGTGAATTGCTGTCGCCATATTTTTCCCAGTTCAACTGTGACTTTCTTTTGAGGTCTATGCTAGTTCTGTGCTCAGTGATAGGAATACAAAATGAGAAAGGTAATATATTGGACATAACAAACATTCAGTAAATATGTGTTTAAGGAAAGTATGAGAAACTAAAACAAGTGCAGAAAACTGTAACCAACTATGATGGATCATGTGGGAGAATAATGTGTCTGGTTCTTCCTGGGAGCAGTCAGGGAATCAGGAAAGGTTGTCTAAGAGAGATGACTTTAAAATACAAGTTCACCAGGTAAACAAGATAGAATAACTCCCCTCCAAAAGCTTTGACACAGATCACAAAAGGACATGTCATTCAGAGATTGCAAGTGTTCCCACTTAGGTACTGTGCAGGATGGCCAACGAGGTAGGAGACTGAATGGAAAGGGGTGGAGAGGGTGTCTTAGTTACTTCTCTTGTTGCTGAGCAAAATACCTGACACCCAAAGTTAAAGGAGAAAAGGTTTATTTCAGGTCACAGTTTGTAGAGGTTGTGGTTCATAGTTGGTTGGCTCCAAGGCAGGTCGGCATTGCAAAGGAGAAACAGTGCAGAGTGGGCAACAGACAGCAAAGTAGTGAAGAAGCAAAGCAGCACATGACAAGCCACCGCAGCAGCCATCACTCTGTCCTTGTATTCTGTCCAAGCTGCCCACTCTTAGGGCAGATGGCACTCGCGGTCATGGGGGGCCATCCCACTATCCACTCTCAGAACTATGCAAAACCAGTCAGAGGATGAATCAAGTAACTACACACCCTTTGATCCCAACATCACATGCTCCAGATTCAGCCACTACTTGAGGCTTTGGGGAGACATCTAGATGCACGCTGTAACAGAGTGGGTAGCCAATAAAAAGTGGAAGGGAAAGAAAGTAATGAAATGGTTTGTATGCAGCTTACTCATGGCTAAAACAATGAGAAAGCTGAATAGAAATAGTTCTCAGGAAAATATAAAATACAAGAGAACAAGCTAGGCGATCAAGCACATGAGTTGGAGATTATTGCTGGAGTTCTGCAAAAAGACAAGCATGGATTAAGCAAGAACAGAGATGGCTGAGAAGAAAAACAAATGTGTAAGTATTAAAGTCGGAAAGTTTTGTCTGCCAAAAACTCCTCTATGGAAATATAACACCCAAAGTGATGTATTGAGAGGTTAGGCCTTTGAGACACAGCTTGATCATGAGAGTGAAGCTTTCACGAATGGGATTATTTTCCTTATTTAAAAAAAAGTTTCTGAGAGCTTCCCTGACATTTTTTGCCATGTAGATGCATCAAGAAGGAGCAATTTAGAAACCAGAAACAGACCCTCACTAGACACTGAGTCAGCCTGAGCCTTCTCTTGAATATCCCATATTTGAAGGCTGGAAAACAAATTTGCATTCTTTATAAGGAAGCCAGTTTTTAGCTTTCTACTACAGCAGCCCAAATAAACTTAGACAGTGAGCTATTAAAAGTACAATCATGAATGACCCTCGTGTCATACTGTGTATGGTTTGGAGTGGGGAAGACAGAAGAGCTGTATTGACTTTTGCTTTTCTGGCTAACGTGGTTTGGTGGATGTTACTCTGACATTTCAGACCTTTATTTAAAATGGAAAGTTTTTATCATTTGCTCGCATTATTTTCTGTGTGTAACAGTTATTAATAAGGATAAGCTATTTCGAACATATTTTCTTATCCACCACACCCAAAAGTAATATTTATCAATTGTATGATTCTGCATAATTTTCTTCTTGCTGTTGGCAAATGTCAGAGGCATATTTTTAATTTACTTTTGAGTCTCCAAGGATTGGATTACCATGTTCTGATTTTTTGTTTTCAAGTTAAGTACATTCTGCTCCAACTTCTAATAGAAGCTCTGTATTTTTAGGATACATATTGACTAACTATCTTTAAATAACCTTTGGTATTTGATGCTCTACTCACAAACCAAAAAAAGTATGATGTTGGTCTCAACAAAAGGCCATACAGCATAATAGAAAGGCACTTTCTACAGTGCTAATTTCATTACAGCCCAAGCTGTATGTTTTCATTCCTCAGTTTACAGTGCCAAAAACATATGTGATGAGTTCACAGCCAAAATAATTGAAATAAGGGATTCTTTGCCGTTCACAGGATAATACCAAACCTTGGGAGCTAACAAGATGTGTCAGTGATTCAATAATAAAACATAGAATGGTAAGATGAGTAGGGAAGCATCCAGTAAGAGATAATTACTATGTGTAGCTCTGTGAGTTGCCTTTGTTTGGGGAGAACTACTAGTCAGCTGCCCCACCTAGGCTGCAATTCTGCATGGAAGGTGATGCTTAACCATCCGTATGAATGAGTTATTTCAAGAAAGGTGATAGGGACCAATGAATTGCAAAGTTCTTTTACTTGTCATCACAGAATTACTCTAGAGGGAAATTAGGTGAAATCTCCAGCACAGAATTTACACAATCTTCCATGTTAATGACAGATATCTCAGGCTTGAATGGGAAAGTTGTTTAAAGAACTTTCAAATGCATTTTATCAGTACGAGTTATACATTTTAAAAATAATATCCGTACTTCCCAAGTAGGTGCTAAAGATGACAAGGAAACTGATGTTTAGGAATATTTAATGTCTTGTCAAGAACCCAGTTTCCCAATCCCCAGTCCCCAAAATCAGCATTCGTATGTAAACCTACTGTAAATTTTTTTGTTTTTAATTAAAATATCTGCAGTTTAACAACTTTTGACATAGAAAAGATATGCATATCCATCACTTCTATTGCCATGTAAAACAATTTTTATAAATTGTTAACATGCTATTTCATTGTCAAATAAGATTCCAATCCAGTTGCTGTCAGCCAGCACTTTAGAAGGTAAAATGGAATACCTTCTGACTGTTGTATTTCATGTCATGTCTACTACATCATAGTAGAAAGCAGAGAGCAAGGTGATTATTTAGTATGGCCAGAAACAAATCATGCGAATCAGACTAGGCAACGTGCCTGCAGATTAGTTTGTATTTGAAATATTTAGATTTCCTTTATATGAATTAATGATTTCTATATTTTTATTTTTGCACCATTTCACATATAACCTTTAGATCTTATTTGTTAGTTATTTTTCATTGAGTCTATCTTCAGTCATGTTTGTTTATGCATTTATCAAATGTTTGTCAAGGGCTTCACTGTCTTACAAACTCTTGTACTTTAGATGCAATCAGCTTGTACTTTGAGGGCATTGTAAGGCACAAATCTGAGATTAAAACATTACTCACTGTAATGTTGTAATATAATAGGGAGTATATGTTTGATTTGTGTCCTTCATTTGTGGTTCATGGCTCCTGAACCCCTTCAAGAGTGACAGGAGTCACTATTTCTTATATGTTAATGGGATGTTTGGTAATGAGGGCCCCGATAGCTTCAGGGTGACAGCATTTGACCACAGAGACCAAGACATGAGTAGACTTTCAGCCCTAGCCAACCTCCTGGGAGGAAAAAGGCACCTGAGGTTAAGTTGAACAGCACTGGCAAAATATACAATCACTCATTTCTACTTAATAAAACCTCCGTAAAAACCCCAAAAGGACAGGCAGAATTCAGAGAACTTTGGGATTGCCAAACTCCTGGGAGTGCCCGCAGGATGGTACATCCAAAGAAGGCATGGAAATGTGTCACTTTTTCCACTTATTCTTGCCACATGTACCTAGAATATCCTTTGTAATAAATGAAAAACATAAGAAAAATGTTTCCCTGGGTTCTGTGAGCCACTCTAGCAAATTAGTGTAAAGAGAGGAGACAATGTAGGGAAGCTCCCAGGCAAAGCCTGTCAGAGAAGCATGGATCAAAACCTTGGGCTGTGATAGGCATCGCAAGAGCAGGGAAGTCATGGGAGACTGGGTCTTTAACCTGTGAGATCTGACACTAATTCCAAGTAGTTTCAGAACTGAGCTAAATTGTTGAGGCTAGATGTCCACTAAAGAATTGTTTAGTATGTGGAGAAAAAGTCAGACACATCCTGCCACTGAAACTTTTTGTGTTGAGTGTGGGAATGGAGAGAAAAAGCAGTTTGTTTAGTCCCCTCAGACCAAAGAACACATGTATTCAAATAATTTAATGTGTACTAATGTTAATCTGCTCAAAGATGGCATGCCCAAATATGACTCATGTTCTGTTAACACAAGATAAGACTATCCCTGACAGTAATGTGTGCCACAATTTCTCTCCATGAATGAACATTAAAACTGAATGAAACTCTTGAGAAAAACATTTAGATGAAAAGTGAGAAATCTAGTCAACCATCTGGAACTTTCCAACATAGTGCCAAACATCCAGATATTTGTTCAAATCTGGATGAACATTAGCTGTCATTTTGTTATAACTTGAGTTTATTTTCTTTCAACATTCAGAGGATTCTAGTAAATGTTGACTTCCAGAGACTATTTCATAAACCTAAGATAGTATCCCATCAGCAACAACAAGCTCTTAATTTCTTTGTAAAACCATGATTAATAAAGTTTGCAGTAACATATCAGCAAATGCCAATTCACTTGTCAAAACACCACTTCAACCGAAATTGCCTTGCCTATTCTGAAGACTGTGTTAACTTTTGTGAAACTATAGATGTGAACATTTAGAGTATCCTTGTAATAGTATTTTCTAAACCGAAAAAAATGAAAGTTTTACATACATATTTGTTATGGCCACATTTGATAACCTTGATCAGACAGATGTCTGTCATTAAAACTAAAATCCCATAGTCACAGTTCCATGAAAAAAATTGGAGTGAATCACTCAACAAATGTAAACACAATGTTAGTTTGTAAAATTCTTAAAAGTAACAAGATCCTTTTAGTTCCACCTATAGAGTTTCTGATAGCTCATGTGATCACTATTAGCTCCTTATTATTATATTTTACTTACTGCCAAAATTAGAAGGCACTAATAAAAACCATTATCTCAAATAGAAACTTATTCATTGCTTTCAATTTGTTCCTTGGGAATTTAAATAAGTTATTTTTTCTCTAATAAATTAAACAATACTGTATTTTCTCAAATGTACAGTACAATATTAAATTTAATAAAATATACATGATTAAATGCTCTCAAAGTTACTGTGGTCAGATGTGTTACAGTAAAATACAAGGCTATATAGAAACACTCTGTTGGAATTTTTATTCATGAAAAATATGTAATATCTTAACCTAGTTCAAAATCAACATAATGATTTTCAAACCATATAAAATCATAGATGTGTATACCAGCCCTCAGATTTGCACCGCTTAGAATAGTACATACACACACTAGCATGTGGGTACTCAAAAGATAAAATTTGGCTACTGCAACTAAGTCATTGAATTCTGAATTTATCTAATGTAAATTAATATAAATTTAAAAACTGAAGCATCTTAAATTATTTTTCTGGTAAACGCAGTGTTGTTATTTCAGTAGGACTATATTCTATGGCACTAGGTATTGTTACATTGTGGTATGGCTGGAACACATGCTGCATTTCCAGTGTTCCTATAAATGCATCAGCGATCTAATTGATATCAACAGATTAATTCAGTTGGAATATTTTTTTCCACACACCAATGAGTCATTGTAATATCCTTATTTAAATGTTTTTGACAGTCAAAACCAGGCACTGTGATACCTCTGTAAATTGATAATTGGTAATTGAATTGAATATTCATTAGTATAATTATAATTAAGGTCTCCTCTAATTAAAATATGTATGTATAAATTTTTTCACTTGAAAACAAAAACACACTGTTGATGCATAATCACCTCGAATTGTATGCTGCTTTAGAATCAGCAAAGAAAAAAATCCTGGGTAATTTGTTGAAGTTTCTAGATGAATGGCAATGGCAAATTCATGCAATAGAGCAACTTGAAGAAGTTTTGGGTCACATAAAAACCTTCTTTAAAGGTAATAAAATGCTTAATGTGGAGAAACATTTTAGCAATTACCAAATGAGTTTAATAAGATGTTTGCTTGCGGCAGTCAAAACAAATTAACAAAATGAATTACCTACAGTCACGATGAAACTGCCCAAAGAAGATTTCCGCTGATTTTTCAACAGGAGCTGAGTTTCTGATTTAGGGTAATCCAAAACTATCTTAGAATTTTACACTTTTCTGATGGATAGTAAATTATTTCACAGTACATATTAATAAACTAAATTTGAAGATTTAAGGAAAGGGAAAACTTCTGAATTAACTGTACAGACATCAGAATTCTTAATAAAATTGAAACTTACAACACAAATTAGCAATCATAATATACAATTTTCTAATATTGAAACAATAAGAAAAAATTAATTAAGATAGAATAAACAAGAAATTAAATACAGTAAACCCTAAATGTATGTGAGTTGCACGTGTAACCAAGTTTGCATTGAAAACATTTTTCAAAAACTTACATTGCTGCTAAAATGTACTAGTTAGATCTATGACGGTTAGCTCTGTACTGAAGATATACTGATATTTTTTTCTGTCAATATTCTTATCATTATTGGCTAACAAATACAGTACAACTATTTATATAGCATTTATATTGTATTAGGTATTACAAGTCATCTAGAAATTTTTTAAAGTATATGGAAGAAGATGCAAAGATTCTGTGCAAATACCATGACATTTTTTTTAAGGAACTTTTTAGCATCCTTGGATTCTGTCATCCATCTGAGATCTTAGACCTAATCCCTAGCAGATACTGTGGGACAATTGTAGTAATTATCCTTTAAAAAATACACAAATCATTTCTTGAAAAGTCTGTTTTCTAATGATTGGTTCTGATTTTATATTTTAAAATATTTTGATAATGTATGTGTAGTCTATTGCTCTATTCTGTTTTCTCTATGTAATCTTCACCCCAATTTCATACTGTCTTAAAAATCATCTTTGTGTTCATTTTTTTGTCTTTTTAATACTTTCTTGTGACCCCACAGATACCAATAGACAGCTGTATACTCTGTGTGTTCTGAGGACAGCTCATTTCATATCATAAGGAAACAAAGGCTTCTAACTCTCATATTGATACATGTAATGTTTTGACATATGTGTTTCTTTTGCTTGCTTCATTTATTTAATGGTTATATAGCATTTGCTTCTCTAATGTTCTGGAAAAAAGAATGGCAACAACATTTGAACAGCAGCTCAGTAATCAATCTAGTCCATTGCTCAAAACTGCTAAGTCTGCTTTTGCCCAGATGTATATAGAGCACTACATATCTGGGTCTGCTATACCGAAATGCCTTAGACTGAGTTATGAATAATTTCTAAACAGAGTTTTATTACTCACAGTGCTGGAAACTGGAAGTCCTTGCTCAAGCATCCAACAGAGTTGGTGTCTGATGAGGGCCCATTTCTTATGGTGCTTTCCAGCTGTCCTCAGATGAGGGACAGGAAAGGAGGCTCCCAAGCTTAATCCACTGATAATGTGGGGCTCTCCTGACTTCATCACTTCCTGAAGGCTCCACCATTTAGTATTATCACAATGAAAATAAAGCTTCAAAATACAAAGTTTAGAGAGACAAATATAGCACAGCAAGGGCTAATAAATGTAATTCTGTATTTGATATTTGACGAAAAACTTGTCATTTAGTATTTAGCACTTTATTCAAAATTCTAAAATAACAAACTCCTAATGCTTGTAAAATAAATGCACACTGTCAATAAAAGTGTTAATAAAGCCACATAAGAATTTCATTCTTTGGATATTTGAGGATATTGCCAGTTGCCTCTAAAGGAAATTTACTAACTCTTTGAATTCTAACTGTGGCAGCTTGAAGAAAACTGGTAACACTTTTAAATATATTGTGGAACTGTACAACGGTTTCAGGACATGATTTATCATTTACCTTCATTTAAAATTGCGAAAGTGAAAAATTGTCTGTAGACGTCTACCAACTGCACTAAATAAGAGGCAAGTGTGTTAAAAGTAAACATGAGAGAAGACAACCTTGAATAAAATCTAAGACTTTGCTTTTATCGATAAAAAATTTTGAAAATTTCTGAGTAAAAGTGATCCATGTTCCATTTAGGATATTTAAGCACCATTGAAAATTTTACACAAATGCAAAATCATATATGTATATTATTATGTTGATTTATACTTGAGTCCATTGCTAAGTCTACATTTTAGACCAAAACACTGAGAGGAAGAGCTCACAGATGCTTTTAAATTAGCTATGATTGCAAGAAAAGTCTCAGATGTGGATTGGGTATTGGCATCAAGTTAGCTAGTTGGCATCAGAATTAGTAACAGGTGGCATAGTAGGCAGTAAAATTGCAAAGGCAGAACTGTTTGCATTTCCTGTGTTATCATAATCTTTTTTTAGTAAGTATAATTCTGGTAATTAAGAGCATTTTAAAAAAATGGAAGCCTGAAAGCACAGAAATATTTATTTCTTGTTTTTAATACTTTAATTCATATAAAATGTTTTTAATCTCTCATCTCAGAAATTATAATGGTGACATATGTATTCTACGTATTCATAGGCATCATTTTATCTTTCTCTGTTATAAGGTATGAATCTGACACCCTCAAGAAATGAAGCATAAGATTTCATTAACATCTTCTATCACCTACTAATGTCTTCATTTTGCACTTGACTTTTTAAAAAGGTTGTCCTATTTTTCCTATATGCATTCTACGGAAATTTTTAGATATTAATTATCACTTACATTTAGAAACTTATCATATATATAATGTAATCTTTTGTTATTTTTTGCAAGAATAGTATTTATGTTTAAATTTTGATTTACAACATGTCTTAAGATTAATGTTTACAGTTAAATAACTGATATTAAAATCAGAAATGCAAGTACAAGAAACTGGGTTTTTGCAATTACTAGCATTCTAGCATCACTAACATCAATGTTCATTATTCATAGGAATGTAAATGTTAATTTTGTTTTTAAGCATAAATGTAAAGAAATACAGTTCAGCATTGTGGTCTTGAAAAGAGAATGACTTGGGATTTTGATAATGCCTCCCTTTTATAATTCACTTATGTCTAAGTTTTACCTGACCAGAGGAGGAAATGGTGCCTACTACACACAGACTTGATGAAAACCACCCCTTTTGAGCAAGGACCCAGTCCAAGCCTGTCTCTTTGCTTTGTAGATGTCCATTTTCTCCCAGTTTCTCCTTACATCATCTCTATTCTGTGCATATCTCTGTCCAAATTTTCCTTTGTATAACATCAGTCATATTGAGTTAGGGTCAACACTGATTACCACATTTTACCTTCATTACTTCTGTAAAGACCAATCTGCAAAAAAAAAATCACATTCTGAAGTACTGGGCAGCAGACTTGCAATAAATAAAGTGAGGTGGACACACTCCCTATCAGAGACCACCTGAAAGGACTTAACTCAGTTCAAAAAAAGAGAGCTCATAAATGTTAAAATGTACATTTTATATCCAGATGCCTTACTAACCAGGACAACTTGGATGCTCAATTAAAGTTTTATTTACATTAATTAAAACAAATATGCTACCTGTTGGAGTTTAAGTTACCTATCAGGGTCACAATCACATTAAGATTTGTCCTAAACTATGTCTTCCTTTTTCCTTCATCATTTTATTTTTGTACTGTCATTGTAATGTGTTCCTAATTTTGCTATGTTTGTCTCTCTCTAAATAAATTATGTCCTGTATGTATATCTCCAAAATTATCTGTTTTGGTGAATAAATTAAACTTGAAAAAATAAGTCACTAATATTTAACTTTACATGAATGCCTTGACACATATCCATATTATTGGTCTTAGTGACATCCAGTGGTCATGACAGGTCAGTGGCAAGATTTCAGGTCTTTCCACAAATGTCTTTATTGTGTGCCTCTTGTCAAGAGCCCAAGAAAAAAAGAATATCTTTTCAGTCACCATTCACTTTAACATGTGCAATAAACTATCACCTAGTCCTTTTTGAATCATAAACTGAACTGCATTTCAGATCAAACATGGAGATAATTGAAATGTTTTGTGTCACATTGGTTGATAAATTAATGGATTTCATTTCTTAAAAAAATTTAGCCTACAAAAGCTACTTGAAGAGAAGGTCTAAACAGACATGGCTTATATTTTTTAATAGTATTTTATTTTCCCCCATTTTTACATTTGAGTTTTATTTAAGTAAAATTATAAGATACACAATTAATGGCATGTGTTTTCTAAAACAGTTAATATTTCTCTTCCTGGGTTCTTTTGAGGTACTAATTTTAAGGAGAACATATTTCATAAGAAGTATTTCACATTTCATGATGAAGAAATTTTATGCTAAACATGATTATTAAGGCCTGACTATGTTCTAACTGCTAAAGTCAGAAATTAAAGAATCAAATTTCTGCTAGATTAAAAGAGAAAGTCCACAAAATAAGAATTACAAATATTTCTGCCTTGATGAATAGTATTTGGTTCTATGAGTTGAGTTTTTGATAATAACACTGTTTATATTATAACATGCAGCTAAGAAGTGACTACAAATAATGATTTCCTAGTAATTTGTAGTTGAAAAGTCAATCATGTAAATTAACATATGCATAATAGCTACAGGAGTTAAAAATTGCATGTCTCTGTTTTTATGAATAATAACAAGGTAATCTGTATTAGGCCTCTTTTGTTATCCAGAACAAAATTATAATAAAGTCATCATAGAACATTCTCTCAACATATACTTGCAATGAATAGAATTCTGGAATGTGGTACTTACCATTTTATTTATTTATTTTTTTTAAATTAAGTTTATTGGTACATTTCAGGTGTGTATAATGATCATATTTATTGTAGGGAATTTGTACCCGTGCATGACATATCTTAATTCTATTTTTCTCATTCCCGTCTCTTCCCTTCAATCCTTCTTCCCCTCCTTATTTACAAACACTTTGTTTCTATTTTTTCCCTTCTTTTCTATGTATTTTTTTCCCTTTCTTCCTTCCCCCCTCCTCTCTACTTAGTTTCCCTTCCCAATTGAACATTTATTTCCTATTTTGCAATACCTATTTTACATTTTGGTCCTTATTTACACTTTTGATTTCATGCACCACAGAAGCAATGTGATATTTACACGTGTGTCCGATTTATTTCACTTAGGAGCATGGTCTCAAGGTGCATTCATTTACCTAGAAATGCCTCAACATTATACTTTTTAAGGCTGAGTAGCTCTCCACTGTATAAAATATTCAAATCTTTATCCATTCATTGATTGATGCCATTTGGGCTGTTTCCAAGATTTAGTTATTGCAAACTGCGCTGCATAAACACGGTGTACATATATCACTGTGACATGATGCTTTCAGTTCTTTTGGGAAGATACCAAGAAGAGGGATAGCTGGGTCAAACTGAACCTCATATTCCTAATTTTTTAGCGGAATCTCCACACTGATTTCCACAGTGGTTGTACCAGTCTACACTCCCAGCAACAGTGGAGAAGGATTTTTCTTCCCCTCAGCCACCAGCATTTAGTATTGGTTGATAGTAATTTTTTCTGAGGTGAGATGGAATCTCAGCATTGTTTTAATTTTTATCTCTCAAATGAACAGTGATGTTGAACATTCTTGCATGTATTTAATGGTGTTTCTATTTCTTTATCTGAGAAGTGTCTACTCATTTCACATGCCCATTTTTAGATTGGGCCTTTAAAATTGGGGGGATCTTACCTTTTTTGAGTTCTTTACATATTCTACATATGAGTCCTTTGTTTGAGAAACAGATGGAAAAATTTTTTTTACCACTCTGTGGGTTACTGCTTCACTCTGTTGATGATTAGTTTTGCTGTGCAAAATGTTTTTAATAAGATGAGCTCCCAGTTGTTGATTATTTGTAATACTTTCTGTATGATCGTGGTTTTGTCCATAGAGACTTCATCGACACTTATATCTTCAAGAGTTCTACCTATTGTCTCTTCCAGTAGATTTGGTGTTTCTGTCTGAATATTTAAATCTTTAATCCATTTCAATTTTAGTTTAATGCATGGTGAGAGAATACGGATGTAGCTTTAACCTTCAGCAGGCGGAAAGTCAGCTTTTCCAGCACCATTTATTGAAGAGACTATCTTTCTTCCAGTGAATGTGTTTGGCCACTTCGTGGAAGATAAAGTAACAGAGTGTATTTGGAGTGGTATCTCCATATTCTAATCTGTTCCACAGACCCTCATGGTAGTTTTTTGCACTACCATGTTTTTTTTTTAATTTTAAAGAGAATAAAACCAAGGAAAATAAAACAATAAATCCAATGAAAACAAACCAGTGTAACAGCAATACAGGACTTCAAAACATTACAAAATCAGCAATAGTTACCATAGTGCCTTTTTCTGTCTTCAAAATAGCTGCAGATCCCTTCAGACATAGTAAAAATCAAACAGAACAGAATAGAATAGAAACAGTAAAAACAAAACAATGGATGCAATAAAGGACTTCAAAACAAGACAATAGTAAATCCAAAATGGCTACCATAATATATCTTGCTATCTTTGAAATCACCGCCCATGCCATCGGATATAACATAATCAGACAAAACAAAA